>VZTH01010925.1:138494-164374 GCA_013397815.1 Aleadryas rufinucha
TAAAATTGTGCTGAAGAATGGAAGAAAAGGTGGGAAGGGCATCCTGCAGGCTGACAAGACAGGTAGGGAGAAGACTGCATGTTGAACAAAGTGAGAAAATCCAGTCACAAAGGACACTCCTCAGTGTGGGGGGAGTTGAGTGCCAGGCCCTGAGATTATCTGAGATGTGGGAGCAGCTCAAATTTCTAAACATCATGGAGAACTGCACTTTATAGATTTCTTTTTCATTTTCATGCGTTTTAATACCAATTTCTGTAATCAAATGACATACTTTTCTAGAATAAATTTGCTTTTTCTTCTATCTCTTATCAAGGCAAAGTCCCTCTTGACATACAAGTAGTGACTTACATATAAGTAGTGACCAACCAGAAAGCTATGGCTTCAGGAACCCCACATGGTATAAAGGGAGTTATAAAACCAAAAAAAACCAACCCCAAACCTTCATTCTGTTTCTTAGGGGAAGAGGCAGACATACAACTGCACATGTATCTACAAAGGAGTGGAGCTCTTAGAAGCTTTGATGACTTCTAACTATAATTGCTGCTGTTTCTACTAAGACTTCTACACAAATATCACTTGATCAATAGGCCTTTATCTGTACAAAACCTTTCTAGAAAATCCTTTACTTATGTCACTTTTCATATCATCCCAATTTTGTCTCCAGCTGTGCTGGAAAGATGTAAGTTAGCCTGATTTTCAGATAGTTGATGGAGAAATATTTCAGTCCTGATTTCCACATCAAACAGATTTAATAATCAAAAAATAATTTAAAAGAAAATAAGTACCTTTAGTCAACTAGGCAAGTTCATCACTGTAACAGATACCTTTTTTTTTACCTCAGTTCATAATTATAGTGTGTGGAATCACCTACTGGATACTTTAAATTAACTGGATTTTATGCCTTCAACAGTTTCACTGAGTAGCTCAGAAGATGCCATGCAGAGTGTGTCCACTGAGAAACAGTAATTATTTCCTGAGGTCTCTCTGTTAACCTTTAAGGCTTCATCCAGGGGTTTAGAAGCATACAGAAAAGCCCCAAGAAAAAAAAGTTCAGACTTGGCAAGCTTTCCCCAACAGCAGCCTGTGAAAGAATCTATTACAGAATTCAATGATGATGAACAAGAGCTCATCAACCACAAATTATATCAATCCAAGAGCTGTCAGGGGTTCCAGTTAATGTATTAAAATACTTTTGCCCTTCTGAATGGATCATGGGGCCAGGACAGAGAAGAATAATGAGGAATATAATATCTACTCTTACTGATCAACCTTTGAACAGCTATTGAGCTTCAAGTGTCAGTTGTCAATGGTGTTTGTATTTTTCCTAAATTGACTGTCTTGACCTCAAAAACTCCTCCTAATTGGACTAAATAAGAGAAGGGAGGCTGATGTGAAAAGGTGTCTTGGAAGTATGTTACAGCTTCCTGTCAGGCTTACAGGAAAATGCTGTTTCTGCAAATTCTCAACAACACTGAGGTGATGCTTGCCCTTCCCCAGTACTGAGCTGTTCTTTCCTGTGTTCAGGGCAACATGCTGTGCTCTCAGTCCTGCCAAACAAGCAGTTCAGCTCAAGAAAAAATATAATGTTCTCAGCCTTGACCCAGGCTGTTTCGGTGATCCAGTCACAGCTCAGACCTTGGCTGGCAGAGACAGCAAGGGCTGGGGTGGGCAGGCAGGAAGCTGAGGGGGTGGCACTCTTCCATAAGGTTTTTGTATCAATAAGTATTGTGGATCCATAGGAGCAGGTCTCTAGAGTGAAACACTTGTGCTGAGGACCTGGTGCCTATACTACACCTGTCCTGTATGGGCCATGTTTCCAGCTCTAGCCCAGCTCTGTAAACCGAAAGCACATCTGTGTGACACATTCACTGCACTCCTGAAGCAGTGCCACCCCTTCAGTTTTTCCAAGGAAATCCAGTCCCTGCAACCCAAAAGTGCTTTGTGATCTCTAGAGTGCTGTGCTGAAGGGATGTCTGGGCTTGGATGTTTTGCTTTAACATCTCCTCCCCTAAGCTGAACTAACGCAGGAACACCCTGCAGTGCAGCCATAGCCCCCGCCAGCCTCAGCTGCTGCCAGCAGGGTGAATGTCTGCGCTGACGGAGAATCTCTCAGCCCAGCTGCAACACTCCTGATCCACACTAGTGGCCTCCTGGGCATGGGTCCAGGGCCACCAATGGCCTCTAAGACTCCCTCAGCTGCATCAGCAGTAGAACATGGTAGACATTGATCAATTTAAACTTTTCACTACTGTTTTTTCTTCTTGATTTTATCACACACCTGCCAGAGGGCTCCTCACACCTTGCCCATCTTCCTTGGTCAAAAGCAGTCAGCTCTCCAACCAGATCTCCAAGTGAGACAGTGCTGACTATGGTAGCATCTGGCAGCAGTGACGAGGAGTGGGCCACGAAGGCTCCACAAATGAAGCCGTCCAAGGCACCTTTTTCTCTTGCCCAAACATCCTACAGTGGGAACTCCACTTCTCCCATCTAGGCATCAGATGGGGTCCATAATCTGTGGGCGGAAGAAAAGAGGATACATCCCTACTGTTTGTCCTCCACTTTAGGGCTAGAGTGAGAACTCACCCTCCCCACTAACAGCAGGGGGGGAAGGCATTCTTGCATTGTAGCCTTTGTTTGTCTTATTACTTTTAGGCAATAACCTTTTAGTTCATTCACTTCCAAGACTGGAGAAAGAGAAAGGACACAGAAGAAGAAAGGGCATATTCAGAGACTGGATTTCACAGCTACAGGTTCCATAATAAGCCTGAAGACAGATTTATGGCATAGTTAATTAGCCTTTTTTTTTTTGCCTTTTTTTTTTTGCATAGGACACATAAATGACAACCAGATAAACTAAAATGCCTTTTGTTTTTCTGAAAATGCACTGAAGAACAGAAGGATTCTGTTTTCACTGTCACATTTTGGATGCTGTGCAATTCCTGTGATACAGCTACTTGGGAGCTTCTGCAGCATTACCAAGTGAATTTACCGAGATTATCATTTTTACAATGGATAACCAAAGAATGCATTTAAATTATGAGCCTGACATGAATATAGTATTTAAGTAAATTTAAAATTAGAAGAATAGCCTGAGACTTTCTTTACCTCAGTTTTAGTTCATGTCTTATTGCAAGAAATAAATTCTGTTGTTTAATTATTTACAGTCCTAATTGTGTTACTTTCCATTAATTGCTGAATACAGATAATATTTTATTTATAGATAATTATATCTTATGTTTGTTCAGAAGTGAGTGGAAAGCAATAATTAAATAAACACAAAATCTCAAAATAAAAGTAAAATAAATTAATAATAACTGAAGGATAAAATTATGTTTATATTAGTAGAAGAATTATCTCCTATTTGTGACTAAATTCTGCCAATAATATATTACTACTGTCTTCATATTTTGCACTGCAAAACTAACTTGCCACTTCTGCTGTAATTCTTTATGAAAGAGGTATTAAGGTCATGTCAGAATTTCAAAGTTTCTAACAGCGGCAATTATTAAGAATTAGAAACTAAAAAAAGAATACAGCTATGATGACTTTACAAGAGCCAGTTTTGGTCACTGAATCCAAGTGTTGGAGCCTGTTAAATATTAACAGACAAGTGCTATGAAAGGATTAGCTCGGACTGTGTGCAGGTGCAGTGAGAGACAAGCCCTTCATGCTGGGTCTGAGCAGAACTGACAGTGCACTATTTGTTATACTTCTGAGGTGAAAGCAGAGAAGTGGATGCCTATTTGATATTCAAAATGGTCAGACTTTTTGTCAGAACATAAGTGGGAAATTTTCGAGTTTGTAAGCAATGCCCCACATTTGGCAGTTATAAAACACTGTAGATAAACATCATTGAATAATTCTTTTTAAATACACTTTAAAAAAAATTACTTAACAAAATATCTGAAAACTAGTTTGTGATGGCTTTTTACCCAAGAAATCTAACTAGTGGGAACAAGAAGTCTATGCTAGCATGTGGGAGGATGGTAATAACTTCATGAGTTTTCAATTAATCTTCGTCTGTTTGGATCTTTCCAGGAGTGTCACTTCAGACAGAGTTACTGGGATGCTACAGTGGTGTCTCGTTAGTATCATCCATGCTGTTAGAGTTGCAAAATAATCCTGACCAGCTTCTACAAACTAAACTGTAAGCAGGGAAGCAGGGCTGGGTCTGGTACAAATTCTGTGACTATACTCAGACAGGTTGTTTTGCCACAGGATCCCCCCGAGAGCTGTGGTGGGTGTCTGGGTGCAAGAGGCTTTGGGCTCTCCAGGCTGCTGTGTGCTGGTGGCATCCAGATTAAGTATTTCTCTCCATTTTTGGACTGCTAAAAGCTTCTTAGGTCACTTAATACGACATGCATCTTTTTGTAAATCATGGAATCACAGAATGTTTTGGGCTGGAAGGGACCTTTAAAGGTCATCTAATCCAACCCCCCTGCCCTTGGTAGGGACATCTTTCACTAGATCAGGTTGCTCCGAGTTCCATCCAGCTTGGCCTTGAACACTTCCAGGGATGGGCATCCACAGCTTTTCTGGGCAATTTTTTCCAGTGCCTCACCATCCTCACAGTTAAAAAGTTCTTCCTAATATCAATGTGTAAGTGTGAACTCATAATCAGTGACAGGATATTGGGATTCAGAGAGAAGCAGAAATGCAAACTGCAGCAGAAATGTCTGAGGGGCTTAACCTGTTAGAAACCACCAGGGACCAAGGCCTGCCCTCACAGCTCTGCGTGACCTGCCAAGGAAGGACTGAGGATGTCACAGCATGAGAAGAACTCCAGGCCTGGCCTGGGGACAACCACCCTGCTGCAGGCAGGTCTGTCTTTGGAGAGACTTTGCACCTACCCTGTTGGAGATATGTCCATGTATTTGTGTCAGCTGGGGGAACAGACTGCTTCTCACAAAAAACAGTGAGTTGGGAAAGGGCTTGGTGATGGCTGTAACACAGAAAAATCAACACATAAAAAGAAATGTCAGGCTAGGGCTGGAAGGTTATATTGGTTCTGTATGTGGCAATTGTAAGACTGCTGCTAGAATAGCGTGTTGCCAAGGAGGACATTGGAGAGGGGAGATTCAAAGAAAGGACACAAAAAAGGATCCAGAATGAGGAATGGATTCTTAGAATTAAGTTATTCAGCTTGTTTGACAAAGGGTAAGAGATCTTACAGTCTTTTTAGATGGATATTTACACATGAAAAAGTGCTGGTTTGGGGGTTACTTTTACAGGCATGAAATCATGGGAAAAATGGAGGAGGAAAACTTTAATAGGGTTGCAGTCTGCAATTAGCACTGTCTGGGGCTGCCCATTTGCTTTTTTAGTGATATAGGAGCAACACCCATACATTTCCCCTTCCTCCCTGGGAGAATGGCACAGCTCCTCCAGCCTGGCTCTTCCATTCTGCAGACAGCAGGTTACCAGGATTCAGCAGCTAGAAGCTGAACTCTGCCAGATAAACTCAGACTTGAAATAGAACAGAATTTCCTTGAAATAAGGTAATTAACAGCTGGAATGATTTGTTAGGGAAAATGCACAGGCTCCCAAAATGAAATTAAGTGTCTTTTGAAACAGGCTGTCATCCAGTTGGAGAGAACAGCTTTATGCCTTGTTTATGCAGAAGAGAAGAGTGAAAAAATAGAGGGGTTACTTTCACCTCTACAGTCTATGAAAAATACGCCTAATGTTTATAGACATTTCAGCTCCTGATCATGCTGATTGTGCAGTAGTGAGTGTTCCTGAGCGGATTCGAGGCAGGAAGCAGTGCTGCTCTATTTGCTACTTGTCAAATTTGACAGTTATAGGGAGGAGGGGAAAGGATCACTTGCAAAAAAATAAAAATGCATTTTCTTCACTTTTCTTCTATAATATCAATCAGTGTTGCAGCTAGTTTAAAAAAATAATAAAAAAAAAAAGAGCAGAGAGATAAAAACCAACATCCAGTACAAAATTTCATGCCTGTTTGGTAAAATTTTCAAAATAAATATGTGGATGTAGAGAAATTCTACAGAAGAAAGAGGTCAGTCAGATCTCAATAACCCAGCTCTGGCAGTTTGCATTTCCTTTGGTTCCTTCCCTTTTCATATGGTGTGTCTGAGCAAAGCCCAGAGCTCCAATGGCTGTGCCTTGGCTGACATGGATGTGGATGCACCAGGAGAAATGGAACTGCCATCGTGTTCTCCACTTTCTTCTCTGATCCCAAGGCCTGCTGGATATGAAATGGTGCTGTAGCACTTCTGCTTTACACACACACTGGCCAAGCCTTACTGTGCATTCAGAGCAAGCTGTTTTTCTTGGTCATGCCAGCTGCAATGCAGAGTAAAAGGAAAGGCAAACAGGCATTTAACTGGGCTTTGAAGCCTTCATTGCGATGCAGTGAAAATAAAAGCCTCTTTGCTGCCAAAAAAAAAATCAATTTGCAGCAGCATAGGGGCTCTTTCTTCACTGTATCCTCTGCTTACACTCGCATTTTTACTCGTTATGTTCCTCCACAAATTGACACCAGTTAAGACATAGCAGCATGTGTTGTCTGGCGCTATTACATGGCTGGCCTGGGAGAGCATCCCACACCCCCACTCTCCTAACTCATCTTGATCACCCGCCTTCCAGCATGGAGGTGGATATGACATGGAAGTGGCAAGATCTCCCTGCATCCCTCTGCTCAGCTGGGGCACGAGGCCAGGTGCTGATTGGGCCAGGGGCACCAGTGGGAGCTGGCTGCAGGTTCCACCTTGCACAGGTGGGTTTTGGTCACAGCACTGCCAAAAGCTGTCTGCAGCTTTGGCCAGGCATTTCCATCTCTGAGTCTTTGCCTTTCTCCCCTCATCCTGCAAGCTTCTCAGGTCTGGAGGTCTTTTCCTGTGCAATGCACAGAATTACAGCAAATAACAAATAAATAGTCCACAACAATCCATGTTGCTCTATTCCTCCCCTAGCTTCACACATAGCTCCTCTACTACTTGATGTTTGTCTACCTAGTCAATCCAAGCAGGTTCCTTAGCACAGGACCGCAGATGTCTACCCTGACCTGCCCTGGCTCCCATTGCGGCTGAGCAAGTGGTCCCCGGAGCAGCTTCCAGGCACAGTCTGGCAGTGAAGGCAGCAGGGTGGCCATGGCTAGAGGGCAGTGTGCCTACAGATGCCTCCATCTGCCAGCCAGATGGTGAGCTGGCACAGACATGGGCTGTCCCACAGCAGGCAGTCCTGACGCCCAGGGAAGTTTCTGGGCATTCTCCATTTTTGAGTAGAGACACGTGTCTGTGGTGAGCATGCCTGTGAGTCCATTTAGCCCCAACACAGCCACTGTCTCTCTGCAGACTGTGCACCGCTGCACCCTGAGAGCAGGTCCAATAGATGTAAACTGTTTTTAAGAACCAAGCTGGACTGAACTTGTAGCCCAAAAGGAGTGGGAGGTAAAGCAGCATCATATCCATGTTATTGCTTTCATTCCTCAGCTGTTCCAGAGACTGGAGTTGTTTCTGACATAATTAGGGCTCTATTGCTCTGCCTACAGAGCTTGTGGTATAGTCCTTGTGAAGAAACCTTGATGGCAGTTATCCTCTATTGCTAGAAGATTTCTGCAGTTGTACCCTTGGCTTTTCCTTCATTTACTGAAGAGGATGGAATAAGAAAGTGGATCTTTATTTTGCACAAAATATATCAGAACACTGGGAGTAGCTTCTCAAAGCAATAGATTTTAACTTTATGGGCAATTCTTGAATAACCAACTGGTCAAAAATGTGTATTTAAAAAAGTATTCTCAAAGTCTGTAAATTTACACTCCAAGCAGATTTTTCCTTTTGGCATTCTTATTACTCAGCTTTGTACCTGAGGTTAAGAAGCTAGGTGGAAAATATGAGGTAGTCCTAACTGCTATTTATACATTTCTAAATTATGGAAAACATAAACCTTCTCTTGAATAATGCTTGAACCACCTTTTTCCAAGCAGCTGCACAAAATCATTACGCTTTTCAAAATTAATATGCTTGCTCAACTTTGGAAATAAAGAATTTGCCCATATCAGCATTTTGTTTCAATAATTTAAAAATTGCTGTCTCCAAATGTCAGATTCTACATGATGATTAATAGCAGGCAATTTTACCTCAAAACTGTCCAGTTTTTATTGTAAAAGCCTGTACATCTTAGTGGAGGACTTGAGTTTATAATGAAATCCAAAAATGCAAGTTTAGTTATTTTGCATTCTGAGGCTGTCAAGATAGTTGAACTAGTTTCTCGGAAAAGCAAGCTCAGGTTTGTGAGATGAAAATTCAACCACAAGATGGCATCTCGTTCTCACAGGAACATCCAGCAATGGGCACGAATACTGCTGAAAACAAAATGAAGCAGTGATAGGCATTTCAGTAAAATAAAACCATTTTAGACACAGCATTTGCTCATAGTGCTGCCCAGAATAGGGCTGGCATGAGACTGAAGTAAAATGTGGAGCAACAAGCATTTCTTCCTCTCACCCCACCCAAACTGTGGTTGTGATATAATGTTTTTAATTGCTGCAATTGAAATAGAAAAAAAAAGTCTGAATCCACCATGAGCATAATGCAGGCACTTTGGGGCTATTAAAGGGAAGGTGGATCACTAAAACTGGTTTGAGAACCTTTTGACTGTGAATTACTGCAAAAGACAGTCTGTGGCTGATGTTCTTAACAGGAAAATACTTTGTCACTCTCAAGGACAAGACAACCCTTTCCTATAATTCCTCATTTCCAGTACATGCATAGTATCTGTGGTATGTTTCCAGTTATCAAAGAGTGATGAGACACAAAATAAAGCTATGGCTCAGCTGAGAATTACTTTAGTAATATTACCACAGGGAAAATGTAACTGGCTCTGGAATTGATATAGTATGAAAGCTAAATTTAAAAACACACACATTTTAGCTGACACTGCAGTTTACAACAGAAGGCTCTAGAAAAATAAATGTCTTTTATTTCTTATGTGTCCTATTAAGTAGAACCTTTCCAGTCCCAAAGCACTGTATTAGTTAAGGACATGAGTGTGGATCCTCTCTGGCCTCAGACATTTCTTTTTCCGAGTAACACTACATGCCTCTGCACCAGAAGCAGTACCTCAGGAACCCCAGTGCCTTGGGAAATGTGCCCCCAAGAGGAGAGGGAGAGAAAAGGCAGAAGGGTTCCCTCCAGACTGCCCTCTGCTTCATGGCAGCAGCATCAGCACATTCACCACGATCTGGTTTCAGCTAGGGTTTAAACAGGAGACATGGGATGAGGGATATGGTAGGGAAGAAGCAGTTGCCTGCTTAGGCAGAAGCTGCCTGAAATCTCCCTATTGGCCTGGGTCATGCCTGTCTGTGCTGGTGGTGGGTGAGGTCACAGGCAGCCCCAAGAGAAGAGGAGTGGGGCCAAGTGCACAGAAAGTAGATGAGCTGAAAGGTGGATAGAGTGGCCTGTGAAATCCCCCAAAATATCAGCCTATTTGGACAAGAGTGTCTTGTAAATCATGGTCCTTCCAAAGGCTGTTCCTTTAAGGGCACACGTACGTGAGACCTTGCTCAGGCGCTGCCCTACTTGCTGCTGCTGTTCTGCTTGCTCTGAAGTGAAATATCTTGTAAATGTCCTGTAAATCATAATCTAAGACAGCAAAAATACTGCATCTGGCTGAAACTGCAGTGAGAGTTTCAGGAGTCAGGCTGCTATCGTCAGTATTGGATTGACAGCACCTCTTCACAAAATTTTACATAGGCCCTCTAATGACCATGAGAGGTCACGAACCCCCCACAATGGCTCATCAGGCAGACAGCACCATGTTCCCTGGTAAAATACTGAGGTTTCAGCTCATCTGCTCAACCGTGAATATTGACTGCTGAAGCACCTTTGTCCTACTGAAAGCTTTCACTAATGCATTGGACAAGTATCCTGCTGCAATTAGCATCTGAAATCTAAGAAACAAAAGCAGAGCTCTCTTGAACTGTGGCTTGAAGAAATGCCTTATCAAAGTTTTCCCAAACTCTCCCCCTTTTGTAGCTGTGTAAGAGACAAAACATTAAGTGAATGATTGTGTATTATTCCCATGTTTATTAGTGGGAGGAAACACTTTTCAAAGCTTTGTCTGTTCTTGAATAGAAAGAATCATGCAATTAAAAAAAAAAAAAATTATGAGAAGTGTTCAGGAAATATCAGGGAAAATATAATTGAAATTGTCCATATTTCCCCCATTGAATTCTGTGTCGTTTTTATCCAGCCTGTTTAAAAATGGATCTGTTCTGTTTGCAGTGGGAAAACAATAGTGTAGACAATTTACTCAGAACAATCACTTATTTGAGATCTGTTATAGTCAGAGAGCTCCAACAAAACCTATGTCATCACAGAAGCTCATGAATGCTATTATACACATCTGCACACAGAGAATGTGACATTCCTGACACTTCACTGCCATCTGAATAGATGAAAAAATACTTTAGGACACACTTCAGAGCTGAGAGCATATTGCAAGAGCTTCCAGAATTTAAAGCACTGAATCAAAGGATTTTTTGGATAAAATTAATTATGAAAATTGGACTCAGAATTATTTATATTTTTGTTTCTAGTACTGTGGCTTAATTTCAGCTTTCTCCTCAGCATTGCTTTCACCCAGGAGAGCTGTGTTCCATCTTGTGCTGCACCAAACCCCTGACACTTGGAGAAAAGCCCACACTGAATGCCACTATGCTGACAGAGCTCCCCAGAACTGAATCTTGCTCAGGTAGACATGACTGCTTTGCCTACATACCATGAGTCTGAGCTTCACAAGCCAGAGAGGAGGCAAAAATGAGCCAGATTTGAGATCTTTGCATGTGGTCTTGGCAGCAGCTCCTTCATTTACTAACACTTGAGAGCTGGGACTTCACAATAAAACTGTTTAGCACCGAAGATTGCCCCAGCTTCTACCTCTGTTACCAAATCTGGATGCACACTGAGTTCTGGTGCCTGAACTAGAGCAAGCACCAACAATGAACCAGCGTCTCTCCTCCACTCTGGTTCCCACAGACAGAATGATCCGATGAGAGCTGCTATGTATCTGCAGGGAAATACAGGTGCAATATTCAGCTTAAACAGCTTACATGGAATGTTTTCCCAGAGGTTCAATAATATGAGTCCATGTTCTAAAAAACATGTGACATACATAGAATACAATACCTGCAGGCTTCTCAGATTACAAAATGAGTGGATCTTCACTAAGATCCACTCATTTTGTGGATCCAAATTGAATTATTCAAATAATTCAAAGAGATAGATTAAATAACAGATGCAACATGTACTTCCCTAACTTAGTATTTCTTCAAGTTGAAACTGGATCATCTAAGATATTCACACAGGTCTCATAGCTCCCTTTCTGACCATTATGCTTCTTTTGCCATTGAACATCAGCCTACCTAACGTGGTGAGTTCTGTGGTTATAATATCTTCCCATTCATCATCTCCTGCCAAAAGAGCCCTCTTGACTCTCTTTCTCCCTTTATCCCCACACTCCTCATGTGGCTCCATTTGCTGAAATAGTCTCTAGAGCTGTGGCCAGCACACAATCACCACTATGTGCAATGAGAACTCTCAGGGCCCAATTCAGTCATGACATCCAGCCTCTACCTTGAATCAGAGTTAGCTCCAATTTGGCAGCTGTCAGAGGGAAGGGAAGGGAAGGGAAGGGAAGCCATGCAATGCACAACTGGTACAACCTTGGTAATCCTGCCTCTGTGGCTCCACATTTCATATTGGTGTCACACCAGTACTATTACAGATTACAGTGAAAATCTCAGAAACCACACATCAGAAGACTACCCTTCCTGCCCATGGCAGCAGCCTGCCAACAAATACTTATTTAATGGGGTTTCAGCTTTTCACCTAAAAAGCCACGCTCCAGACACATTTTCCCTTATAGATGTTTTATCCAGACACTTCTTTCTAGGTAGAGCTTGTATTTTCCTCTCCTTAAGCATCTATTCATCTGTGTTACAAGACTTGTGAATGTTTTAATATTTGTTCTGTTTTTACATGGTCCATAAGAACATTATTGTAACACAGAATAAGTGTTTCAGTTCCAAATGCATACAGCCGGGGAACAGATCATGGACACAGATGCATCTCAGAGGTATACCAGAGACTGGCAACGTTTACTGTGTGGTTAGCAAGAAAATTTTCTACTCACAGTAGATCCTTCCTAACTTGGCTGCAAAATTTATTTGAAGAATGGGATTTAGAAGACGGTACAAATCCTATTGTTATGATCAAAGAACATCTTTAAGCCTTAAGGCGCTTGAGGATTGCTCTGGTTCCACAATGAGTGGATTTAATCAATTAGTAAAATCAGTAACATCTTGTCAAAAGGATGTGAGGAACCCTTATCAAATGACTATTGGTGGCATCAGACTGTGCTACAGATCAGTTGGCCTATAATCTTCTCTTTTCCCTATGGAACAGGCAAAGGGAGCACCACACTGCGAATAACAGAAATATTAGTCCAGTGTTGACGTTGCTTTGCCATGTCCACAACATTTAGTTAAGGAGATAAAATGATGTCAAAAGACCACTTTGGATGGAAAAGAAGAGAGCTTCTCTCTGTTTCACTTCAGTTGCCCCTCCTGTGACTTAATTTCAGTGTTCAGAATGCAGTTTTCAATCTAAGGTGCAGGTGTTGCACCAAAGTGGTGGGGATGTTCTGTATGATGCCCAAGCATGGACGGCTAACTCTGTGCAGACTTCTGCACTCACAAAACCAGCCTGGGTCTGCTGAACACCACTGGATACAGAAGGAAGAAGAAGATCATAGAGCTCAGTGCTCCCATATCTGAAAGCAAACTATGAAGACATTTCAATGAAACCCTGATTTAGCCTGTAAGCATCCAGACTGTATTTGCACAGTGCCTAACACACTAGGTTTTGGAAGATCTAGGGACCAGAAAATAATAGTATTTTTTTCTAGGTAGGATTTAAATAAGCATTATAGAACTACTTCAGCAAATAAATTTATTTATTTATTTATTTATTTATTTATTTATTTACTTCGCATTAATGTGCTGGGTAGCTTCCTTGACTAAACTAAAATGACCTAATAAAAACATCCAAATGTTTCAGATGATCCTGTGGGCCTTAAAAGAGGATTATCATGTTACCATATTATTTAAGTATTTTTCAGGCACAATTAAGAAAACAGTGATCGGAAAAGTATCCCAATTGGGACAGATAACATTTATATGGTATGTGGGCTGACGGGAGATTTAAAAGCGCTGTTATGCTACAGACAGTTATGAAACAAATGATCTGGCTCTAACATAAACTGTTAAACTGAAAACATGCCAGAGGGAGACAGCTGCCAGTACATTAAAAACTCATTTTCTCAGACAACAAAGACTTAAACCAATCATTTTATAAACATATTTCTTTGCCCAACCAGATTTCAGTAATTCTAATGGTTCGCCTACTGCATGGAGAAATAAAGTAAGCTTTTGCTCATATGATTTGTCAGGAATTTCCACTTGGGAAGAACAGATGGTGCTAAAAAACTGAACAAGGATAACAGCATTATCAGGCTTTCTACTACAAAATCCATTCTTTCTACACACATTTAAAATGGAAGCAATGCATATCACAAACCTCTGACCACAGCCAATCCACAGTTTGCATTTACATGGTAACAGCTCCCAGTGTTGAGGATCAAAGTTTGGAGTAATTTTCTCCAGATTTGTGACAAAGATTTTGGATTATAAATTAAAGACATGGCCAATCTTGCCACTGGTGCAAATTTGGACATCCCTTTTAAATTGCTGAATGTAGGCATTTACACAGCATAAGGACTCAAAGCCACACTTTCCAAACAATCTATGCCATATTTCATGCTGACCCAGGTAACTGCCTGGACAAGTCTTAGGGAAGTTGGGCATCCAGACAAAGCTCAGCACTGTCTTTTCCCCAAAAAGAACACTGTCTTTCCCCCAAAATAATTTTGTACTCTCATAGCATCACACAAACAATTATTCCTGGATCCCCCACTCCTCTTCTGACATCATGTCTGTGACCCTCAGCCAGCTAGGGAAACCAGAAGAGATCCCAAATTACTCTGTCCTTCTGCATCTGCATATTCAACAGCCAAGAAAGTAAAAGTAGGACTTGAGTGCAAAAGTCTGAATTCTCAGCTCTCATTTCATTTCATTTCATTTCATTTCATTTCATTTCATTTCATAAAATAAAATAAAATAAAATAAAATAAAATAAAATAAAATTCAACACCAAAGTGACCCATTACCTAGACTGCTGTGAGTCCCAAGAATCGTAAGTATCAAGGGAACAAGAAATCTCAAGTTCACTAATTCAAGCCATGGAATTTATGAGGAGAGAATGGGGTGGCTTTACAACCCTGTTAATGTCCATGCTGGCATGGATAATTTGAAGCTGACAAGCTATTGCTAGATAACATATATTCATTTACTTTGCCTTTCACACTTGTTCAGCAAGCTACATCCTGACAGAACTATTGTCTCTGGTTTTACATGAAACTTTTTTTACCAGTTACTTTTCTAAAAGATACAGTTCCTGGCATTGTTCTATAGAAATGATTGTTCTTTTCTTCTTTTTTCTTGCTTGCTACTCTTCCCTTTCTCCCTTCTCTTCTCCCTCTTCTCCTTCCCCTTCTTCCCTCCTTTCCTTCATTTCTTCTGTCCTTTCCTCCCCTCTTCCCCTCTTCCTTCCCTTCTTCCTGTAACTAAAATCTTAGCTCACTGTGGAAAGAAAAATGAAAAATTGCCAGTATGGATTATAAAGATCCAGAAGCCAAAACACTAGGCAAAGGAAACCTCTTTTGTATTTATTTCTAAATTCCAAAATTTGAGTCCAGATTTCTGTAGGCTTTAAAAACATGGAACTGATAACAAGGTCACCACTAGGATTTAAATCCAGAGTTCTCTTCACAGCACAGTACTGAGAGTGGCAGGTGGCAGCCATGCACAGATACAATCTGTTAAAGCAATAATAATGATAACTATTCGGCATTCCTCTCTCTCCAGAAGTGGCAACACTAATGAAAATGTAATCTGATTTAAATATATCATTACCAGGAACTTCTAAGACAAGTCTAACAGCACTGGCTGCATCCACCAGCAGCAAGGCCCACAGCTTCTGCTTCCCAAGAGATGGCAATGTGCTGGCTCCCCTCTGCAGCACAGGGAGAAAAGGGCAACCACATAAATCTGCCTGCCTGGTGTCTGGTGAATCTGCCTTTTTCTCATACGGACCCTGCACATCTGGCTCTGCCTGGTTCTGGAGGCATCTGCCCTGCGTGGGTGGGAGAGTGTCTGTGCTCCCATCCAGGAACCAAGAGTGTCCCAAACCCCCAAATTCACCCTGAACCTCAAAGCTCACCCTGAGCCCCAGTCACGCACAGCCCCTTAACACAGTGGCATCCCTGGCGTCCCTCCCCTGGCCAGGTGCTGCTCATCCCAGCTGAGCAGGATGATTCAGCACTTGGTATAAGGTAAGTGGAGATGCTGCCAAAGTCTCCTCCAAAGCATCGATGTCTACACTGGAGAGTTATTCAGGGCTCCCAGCCAGTTTTCAGCCTGCACACATCCATCATCCGCTCCTCAGTCTGGCGATTTCAGCCTGGAGCTGCTTTGAGACCCAAAACTAACTTAGTGCCTGTCTGTTTCTAGGACTGGGTGGATCTGCAGTGAGGGTTCAGGCAAGCCAATGTCAATAGCCTTGCATCGCTGCCCCACAGCCCTGTCATTCCCAGGCACGCTGGGAATGTCATTCCCAGGGCTCCCATGGGTGGCACAATGGCAGGTCCTGGCACACAGAGAGCTACTGGCTCCTTGCTCCACTACACGTGAACAGGTACAGCAATAATGAGTCAATGGGAGCATCAGTCATGCTGTGGCATGGAAATGTTCCCACGCTGGGGTAATGTGTAAGCTCAGAGCTCCTCAGCTCTGAGGGAGGACTTCAGCAAAGTGTACAGTGGGCATATACCCTGCAAGCATTGGCTCTAAACATGCACAGCTTGGTCTTAAATGAAACTTGCTGTGGAACATGCCAAGTCATACAGAAAGAATCTTTTAAAGCACATCTCTCCTAATTTAGGAGATTTTCTCATAAAAGTTGTTTTGAGCACGCATATAAATGAAAGATAGAAAAGGAAAAAAAAAACCTTTTATTTTCAGCATCTTAGTAATTTTAATGTAATCAATTAAGTCAGCATAAACTACATCCATTTCTAGTTCAGACTCCACGTGGTTTGTATGATGTTGCACATTGTCACTGTAGATAGAATTTTCCCAGAAAGGAGAAAATGAGTGCAGTCAGTAACTTTGCAATCTGCAAATGTCCAGTCAATAACACTTTCTCAGACACTGATGAGCGCACACACTTTGAGCTCTTGCTGAGCATGGGTTTCTGACACCAGGCAGCCCCTGAGGCCAAGTCAGACAGTGAAATAAATGATGGCAGTACACTCCTCTCTGAGCCATCTGCGGTGACATTCTCCTTAACCAGTGACCACCCTTTTCCTTACTGCTTGCTGGAACAGAAACAGGAAAGTCAGATTCACAATAAATGTTTACAAAGCAAGCATTCCTGTTTCCATTTTTAAATCAGTTTACTCATACTGTTCATCCTTTTTATAGGGATAAAATTGATGTTTTCTTCTATCTACATTGGCATCACAAGTAGTTTTGTCCAGCTGCCTATGAAGAGATAATCTTTATTCTTGAATTTGTGAACAAATTAGGTATCCAAGAGAGAAGAGCCCAGCTCTCTGTTTCATTGGGAGGTATACAAAACTGTACATTCTATATGACCATTCTAAATTTAATATTCTTAGGTGTGAGGCCTTCTTTGGGGGAAATTAAGCTGAGACCCTCATTTGTATCTCTTTTCTTCAGACAGTATTTTTTAACCAATGTGTGTCATAGATATCCATTTGAGTAACCACCTTCACCCGTCAGCCATCACCTCATCCAAGCCACCTTGGCTGTTGCATGAAAATGAGTGTAATGTGGGGAAAGAGCAGACTAGTTTAGTTCATCTGCTAAATATGCTCTCTTAAAAAGAAAGTGGTGAGGTAAATTATACCTAACTAGCAGCTAAGGTAGTGTCTGCATCCGTAGTCTCTACAAGCCTTAATAACCCAGGTATATTGTGTACATAAGAGAGTGAGAAATCTTCTGAAAACCATTGTGCACAAAAGTATCACTCAAAGCAGGCATCTGTGATGGCGAAATCACTGATCTCCAGCTTTGGACAGCCATGCTGCTTTCCTGGTTTTGCACTATTTCCTTTTTCCGCTATTTAGCTGTGATGAATTGTAATGGGAGCCATTCTGGGCAATGCAAGTCAGAGGGGGCTAAAGCAGGCGAGCTGCTACATAAATTTGGCTGTTTATTACAGCTTTTAAGTTGCTTAAACAGCCACACTGATGAAATGTTGATAACCATCTGCTACAAACATTCGTAAATAAATATAAACCAACCTAAATATTTCTTGGCTTGTTGCTCTGTTTCAGGCATGGGTCTCTTTTTTGAGGAATTTTTTAAAATTTACCTGTAGTTTATGCACAGGCTTAATTTTTTCAGACTGTTTAGCTACCTGGGGGTGATTTCACTACACTGTTCTTTGGTACACCTCCATGCAAATTACTCGTGACTGAATGGAGAGGGAAGATGCCTAATTCTGAAGACAATGATGATGATTATTATTATTGATATTATCAGTCTCAAAGCAAACTGTTAAACTTTAAATTCTTCATAGAAGACTGGTTAGAGAGATTAATTGTAAGCTTTCTTTAAATCAATTTATTCTGCAAATGTGAGCAAGCGGGACAAACTTCATCTCCTTACAGAAGAAAGAGATTTTAAAGCATTTAGGAGCTCTATCCAAAGCTCAGCTGTGTTTGGCTCTATACAAATAAGAGACAGAATTTTGAAAGTCTGAATCTTTAGTTTTGGCCTTACATCAGGGTCGACTATGTTATACACAACACTCCTCATTTCAATGCATCCTATTCAATGCTTCCTCTCTGACTTGTGATCACATATCTCTTTTGTTTCCATAATAGATGCTTGTCCTAGGTTACAGTGTAAGATGTGACCAAAAGCATGTATTCTATTACCATCTTCACAAGCTGTTAAAGCAGCTGGGGCAGTGTTCGTTATCTGCTGCCATGACTCATCCTTGATAACTCCCTCTGGGAGCTATCTCTGTTTAATGGGCAATCAAGGACCCTGCCACATGACTCAGATAACTCGCTCTGGACTATCTCCTGTTAATGGGCCCATCAATGCCTTGCCTCATGACTCACCATTCCATTGTGAGATGCTCCAGCCAGCAGGAGGAACTGAGAGTTCCCATCTGTATATAATCACAGGTTTGGAACAGCACAGGCAGCCCTTACCCACGGGACTCCCGGCGGACAAGAGCTACACCACTGGACCTTCAGGCGAAGACCAGACTCTTTTCTACAGGATCACTGCTTCAGCAGGACCACTTCATCCGGACTGCCACCAACACCCTGACCAACAGGGTGCCAGGTTGTGTTCTGACTCTCTCAGTGGTTTTTCTTTGTACTATTGCATTTATTTTATTTTCTGTATTAAATTGTATTTCTGACTTGGAGTCTCACTGGTTTGCTTTTCAAACCTTCACAATGCTTAATGGGAAAAATATTATTATGAAAACTGTGCTAGAAATTAGTTATTGGATACTTCTTCAAGCATCTACCACAATAAATGCTACTTGTTGACTGTCACTATCATTTTGCACCAGACTGCCCCAAGGAAATAAATGTTGCTCACTCTCAGATCCTCTTTCCTTTCTGACACCTCTGTCTCTGTAACAAAAACTGCCTCCAAACTAAGAGTGTTCTAAGTGAAACCCACAGTTTGGGGGGAGTGTTTAAAATATTACAAAGAAATGAAAGGACTTCTTGAAAACTAAATTTTCCTGTTAGTGTTACATTCTGACAATGGGTAGATAAGTTTTACATGATTTTACAACTCCTCCAACACACCAAGGACCATGCTCATTTTAGACATCTTTTATTGATGATCTACACTGAGTTATCTCTTATGTGAACAAGACTTCTAAATTGACTGGTGAGATGTAATGTAGTAGAAATTTCTTTTAATTTTCAAAAAAAGTTCAAGTATTCCTTTTCCACTAGAGAACTCGATCAATTATGAGCATAGATTTATTATTTTGCACTAACCAATGATCTTTTATTTTCTTTGCTTGCTTCCACATGATTGCAATGCTTCTGAAAGCTGCCAGGATGCATTTAAATAATTAATGAATTTGAAATAAGGGTCTTAGGTTCCACACGGCAAGTATTTTGCAGTAGAAAGGATATATTGCCAAAAGGTTTATCCTTGCTAATAGCATGCTCTGTAGTTGTGAAACACTGGCCTTTCAGACTTGAGCAAATAATTGAATGTCCTTTTGGCTCTGTTCCACTAATGACCCTTTGGAACAGTGCAGAATCCTAAAGTCAGAGAGTAAATGGGGTCCCTTCTTACTGGCACAGGCTTCTAAGCGTATTTGATATCCTGCTGTATAGATTAAATAAGAAGTGAGGCTTGCACTTGAACAAAGTGTTCAGGAAAATAGGAGGACCTAATTGTTTCTTTTGCAGAGATTTGAAAAAAATATTAAGATTGGCATTAATGGAGCGTGAGTGGAAGTGTTTCTGTGTGTGTGTGAAAGTACCAGAAGAAGCAGTTGGATGTGTTAAAAAGGTATGGGAACAAAGAGAAAGAACAAACTGACCTAAAGATAAGGTATCAAACAAGACAAAGAACAAGTCCAGGGCCACAAAGTACACAAAGGCAACACACATTCACGAAATTCATTGATTTGTGAAGAGTGAAACAAAATAGTGAGGTGAAGTATCCCAAACACTACTCCCTCCTGAAGAATATAAATAACAAGTTCAAAATCAGTTCACTTGCCAACCAAGAAACACAGAGGCACAATGAGGAATAATAAACAGCATCCTTATTCTGTGTGATCACACACACGATCTTGGCCAGACCAACTGAACACACACATTTTGGTATTTCCCAGCATGTGGCTGTGAAAGCATAAAAAGAAACCATCAACAGTTTACAGAGATTTTGTTTATAAAATCACATTCCCATTTATAAGACACTATGCTGAGCTTTATCACACTCATTCCATATGCACTTTAGATCTTCAAAATCCTTCAAAGCCTCAAGTTCCCAGGTAAATGACGCACGAGTCCCCCTGGCAAAGATGTTTGCTCTCATTGCTGTTCTGCAGCTTTATGGAAGGCTGAGAGTTGCACTGTAAAGATTGGCTTCACAAAGCCATGGCGATAGAGTAGGTCTAGATAGCTTGAATGAGAATTCGCATGGATAAAATTGTCACAAGTGAACACAGCCAGCACAAAATCTACACATCATTTAAATTCTTCTTGAGCCTTTAAAACTAAACAGTAGATGGATTACAGGCCTTGACTGACCCAGTTTCCTAATCTCAAAACACTTCAGCCAAAGAAGAAAATGGCAGTAAATGAAGATCTTACAGATTGTGTGACCCGTTTATGGTAGTGGCAGATCATGCAACACATTTTCTTTAGAACAACAGAGGAAGTTACACCGAATCTTCCAGAATGATTTGAAATGAAAGCTCAGTGTAATACTGTAAAATCAGTGTGGAAGCTTGGGAGATTTATGAGTTGGATTATAACATGAAAAATTCTCGTTTCAGGTTGCCATCTCAGAGTCAGAGCAGTTTCCAAGTTTTCATGAAAAGTTTCCGCATGCTGA
Organism: Aleadryas rufinucha; assembly: GCA_013397815.1. Lineage (NCBI taxonomy): Eukaryota > Metazoa > Chordata > Aves > Passeriformes > Aleadryas > Aleadryas rufinucha. The sequence goes on from VZTH01010925.1 coordinate 159,277, forward strand.
AAATTAAGACACTTGCTGTGGAAGTCCATATCTCCTGGCTAGACAAAGCAATGTGCCAACCTGGGAAAGTCAGAAGTTGGAAACTGGATTATCTCCTTGGTGCAAATGGCAGTACCTCCTAAGCTATGTTAGATCTGTCTCCACACACAGATCAAGAGGCCTTACAGGATCACCAGTTGGGCCTGTCTTACAGCAAGGACAGAAGTGGACATAGATGCCTAAATGAGGACATCAGTGGATTTAGGATGACCAAACTGTGTACCAGAAAACTTATTGCAGTGTCTTCCTCTGAATATGTCTGACTTCCCAAAGTGTCCTATCCAAAGTCATGCTCTGGTATATTAAAAAAATTTCTTCATCCTGGGAAAAATTGAGTCGTTCTGCATGAGCCTGTCCAGCTACTCCTTCATATGAGGGGATGGATACAGCAAGCACCTTAACCTGCAGCATCAGCCACTTCAGAAACAGCAGTGGCAGCAACTGCTTTCTTAGGATTGCCAAAGGATGAGCAAGATATATATGAGATGCGGTATTCAACAACTCTAAACTATTGACGCAGTCTCAGAAATCCCAGCCTCCTCTCCTTTCCTCTCTCCATTCCTCCCAGCCTCTTCCTCGTGAGGCTAAAATTTCAGGTTTTCTCACACACTTCCTTCAGAAACCATTCAGTTCTTTGCTGCACTATGGCAGAGTTTGTAGCAGTGGAGCAGGAAGAAGCATTAGCAGTCATAACAACTTCTTCATAAACATCTGCAGTGCAGTTATTTTCTTTACTTCTGGCGCCTCTGAGCACTACTCCAACATAAACAGGGACAAGCAAAAGGTAAGAACATGACCTAAGTAAGAGAGAAATCTGCTGCTCACTAGCACAACACACCCAGTGCTGCCAGCTGATTGGTGTGTGTCCTATTCAAACGGCTGCTGTGTCTTGCACCAGGCTGAGGCTAATAAACATGGTAACTAAGAGGAAGCCCCCACTGACTGGCATCTACCATACTCCCTTTACCTCATTGCTACATATTTAGATACTTTCAAAAGCATATTTTTATTTTCCAAAGGAAAGGACACGTGTAAGGCATGGTTTAGACTGTAATTCTCATAACTAGGCTGAAAGACCACACTTCAGCTTCAAACTGCTCCTTTAGCTCTGAAAATTCAACCTCAGGGATGAACCTCCATGATGCTTGTTTTGGAGCTGTGCCTATCACACATGTGACCTGACATCTGTGTTCCTGAGAGCCATAAGTGTCTGTTGGAAACCAACTGTGTTTAAAAGAATTCCAGTGTCCAGAAGACTCCCATAGGCAAACCTGCAACCCCTACACAGAAAAGACAGAGAGGTAAGGACACCAGCCATGATCTGATGATTTAATAGCATCTAGCAATCAGGCTACTAGATTGCACTTAATAGTATTTCATCAAGAGGGATTGCTCCATGTTAAAAAAAAAGAAAAGAGCATAGAAATGAAAACTGTCATTTATGGTCTCAAGTATACTTCCATTGGTTCCACTGGGATTAGTGTTCTGCACGAATCAGAGTGGGACACTGATAGCTTGGCCAATGCTCAGATAGCACATCAGGGAAGGGAATTGCATATAATAACGTAACATCCTGTTTAGAGGCTTAAGAGGCAAAAATCCAGCAGTAATCACTTCCAAGGGTAGTAACTCAGCTCTTATTGCCTTCATAACAACTCCACAGTTATTCAGTCAATGAAAATGGAGTCTGATATTGTGCATCAAGAAGATAAATTAACAGTAGAGTCTTACTCACACATCCACACCCTACTTCAGCAGAGGACTGCAAAAACACAGCATGTTAACATACTCCTAAAGTATGCTGTCCTCCTCTGTAAGGCGCTGAGATGGCTGAAAGGGAGGCAGGAGCAAACCCTTTCTTTACTAAAGAAAGAAGCAACCGTGTGAAGAAAAAAAAACTGTTAAAATTTAGTAAGCAAATTTTCCTTTGGAATGAATGAATAGTTCACGTTATAAAGGCCTTTTGATTTACCCATCATTTTGGCTGAGAGTGAAAACACAAGAAATTCTTTTATGAGCTTCAGTTTTGGCAATAACAACTTGCATGAAGTGCCAAATGCCAGGAGGTTGGCCTTATTATTTTTTGTATAAGACCCACTATTCCAGACAAAACAACTATAGTCTAATTAATTAAAAGCAAACAAACAAACAAAACCACCAAAACTGACATAAACCATACCAGTCAAACCCAAGCAAATTTAATCTTGTTTGATGTGAGCTTCCTTCCTTCCTCTCCCCCCAGCTCCAGACAGTTCTCTTCTGTGTCTCAATTCATGCTGGAAATAACTTACAAAGCAAACTCTTGGCTGAGGACCCCAAATGTCTTCTGGTCAATGAACATATCCCCCAAAGACTTGCCTGATATCTAAAATGGAATACAAAGGATTCTGCAACTATACAAAGGATTCTACAACTATAGCAGCTAAAAAAAAATCCATCCAAAATAAATCAGGGGACTATCATCAAGCTGGATATAAGACAATGAACAAAAGCTAATGAACAGAAGACTCACTGTGTCATGTCTAAAATTAGACTGCATTGACATTTGCACTGTCACTGGTTTGTGGAATATTCAAATATATTATTGTTGTAAGCACCATATATATCTTTATCAATTTAATAATCACAGGTAGTTCAGTATATTGCTAGTTCAGTGGGTGACAGGGTAATTTCATACAGGAACAAATGATGGAGTTGGTATTAAGAGGGACAATTAGTGCAAATTGCAACACTGAAAAAAAAAATGTGAACAGCAAGTCTTCTGAAGTTCATGAAAGAAACAGCACTAACAGAAGGGACAGCATTACTTCTGTCACTGCCTCCCAACACAGGTGCTCAGTCCTGAAGCCAACTCCCTCAGTCACCTATACAGCCACAACCAGCCTTCTTGGCAATACAAGACACAGAAAAGTGCCAGCATAGGAAAAGAGATGGGAACATGGAGGTGGGAATGGAAGGAGAGGGTGGGAGAAGTTGGTATTTAGATCATCCGAAACTGACATGGAATCATGCCTTAAAATTATTAAAACAAACAGGGTCATTTTAAGAGAAATGAGTTAAGGAATGATAATGTTGAGTGGCAATCCCGGCAGGCTTGAGAATATTGCATCCTCTGTCTGAAACAGGAATGAGGAGGCAGGATAGGCTGTGGAAGACAGAAGGCTTCTTCCAAATTGGACCTGGCTAGAGTTTCCACCACACCTGATGTAGCACTGGTCTCACATGCCTTATCACACCACTTGAAACTGCATATAGCAGAGTGATTCTGCTCAAGAGATTTAATGAAGAAACTCCAGGTTACTGTCTGAAGAAATCCAGCCAAGTAAAAGAGAGAAGGGAGAAAAGTAGTGGAACAATTGACCTTGTACAACTGTATGAAATTATACACTGTAAATGAACAGTAAAATCTGGCAAAAAAAACCCCATACAGGATTGAAAAAAGAAAAAAAGAATCACCAAAGCTTTGAGACTTTAAGCTACCAAAACAGACATTTCTTGAACCATCTGGGTAGTTTGTCTGATTTCAATCAACTACACGTTTGCAAAATGTGTGGTTTGATCCATATGCAGAAATATTTCACTGAGTTGGGAAGTGACAAATCATAACACAGATCTGGTGTGACTCCTTCAGAAATTCATTTTGGATCTCCCATTACCATAACGATGCTAATAAATGGGAAGTTGCACAGGTGAAGAGAAATAGAAGTTGGTTGCTGGCTTAAATTATGATTTGGAAGGTCTCAAAGCCTCTGAAGTGTGCATGCACTCAGAGAATCACAGGATATACGATGCTGAATTCAAAGATGAGGGAAGTGCAGATTAGGAAAGAGATTGTTTATGAAAGTTTTCTGAAAAACAGGGTATTTTAAACCATGGAATAACCTCACAGGAAACAAGCAGAAGTGCAAAGTGTGGCAACTACTGAGGACAAACTTGGTGTTAAGGGCAGACTCTCTGAGGTAACATATCCACGCACAACTGTTCCTGCGCTTGATGAAAGTCAAGTTAACATGAGAACGGGACAGCTGCTCAATGAACATTAAATGTGACAGGAACAAGCCCCTACAACAGCAGTTCTCATTTTCTACACGACCCCTAATACTGCAATTGCCTTATCCATTCAGATTGGTTTCACATACGCCTCCCTGTCCTCACGCCACTTTACTCTTACAATTATAATCTTTTCTATAAAATCAGGAGTGTATCTGCAGTTTTCCTCAAGTACAATTGACTATAGCATTCCTTGAAACGCCAGAAAATTGGCTTTCCTTTGAGAACATGCACATTTTTACACAAAAGCATTTCCAGCGCCGGTTTCTGCTGCCATAGCCGTTTCGCAGCCAGAAGAATGGGCGCTTATTTAAAGTGTCAATAATAGAAAGTAATAAAAGAGTGACACATCCTGAGGCGCTGCGAGCTGCTCCTGACGGAAAGCTGCGGTGGGAGCACGACCCTTTCGCGGGTTCTGTCGGTCACTGTCACACCATTATCGAATCAGCCCGGTGAGGTCAGCTTTGCTGTTCATTTAGTGCTGGGGGGTGGTGAGCAGCGATGATACTGAGAGCTTTAAGTGTTTGAAACTTTTTTTTTTTTTTAATAAGGTGCTCCGACTTCGGCTTGCAGTGACACCGCTCTGTTTCTTTCAACTAACACCTCGCTATATGTTTTCAGCCCACCTCCATTGGAATTTTAACACCAAACCAATCCACAACAAAACCAAAAGCAGCCAACCAACCAAACCCCCAAACTGAGCTGTTTCAGCACGCAAAGCCTCTATAGATACACATGAATGAAAATTTTAAAACCAAGCATTAGTGAAACACAACACCGCTAAGTCTACGTCGGCAGCTGGTCCTGCCAATCTAATTGCAGCTCGCAATCAAGGTGACTTTAGGGGAAAAACTTCCCCTCGCAGGGACAATCCCCTCAGAGGGTCGGTCCTCTCACACGGACAATCCCTTCACAGACTCAGTCCCCTCAGAGGGATAATCCCCTCACAGGCGTGGTTCCCTCACACGGACAGTTCCCTCACACGGACAATCGCCTCACGAGCTCCATC
>VZTH01010925.1:164428-214645 GCA_013397815.1 Aleadryas rufinucha
CGGCCCCGCCCCCGACCTGCCCGAGGGGGGCGGCCGTTGAGGCGCGCGCGCGCTCGCGGCGGCGGCACCTCCCGTCCCCTCCCGACCCCTCCCTCAGTCCCGCTCGGCGGCCGCGGCGGCAGCACCTGGGGTGCCGGTCTGGGCAGAGGCGCCTCCTTCTCCTCCGCCTCAGCTCCGCTATCCCCCGGGCACGGTGAGCACAGCCGCGCGGAGCCGGGCTCGGCTCCCGAGCCGCCCGCTCCGCGAGGAGGGAGCCCGGGCGGTGATGGGGCCGGCGGGGAAGCGAGGCGGGATGTTGGGAGGCTGCGGGGGCTGCGGGGCTCTGCCCCCGCCCTGGCACCGCGGAGCCACTGCGGGCGCGGCCGCCGCTCCTCTCGGCTGGCGCTGGTCACGCTTGTCACCCGGGACCAGGCTGGGCTTTCGCATCGTATTTCATGTCTGTCATATTGCCTGGGAAACTTCCCCAGCCCGATACAACTTCGAGCAAAAAGGCAAAAGAAAAAAGCCCAAGCCATTTCATTTAACGTTACAGCTGCTGAAAAACACAGCCCGGCAAGTTCCTCTTAAAATATAATTGCAACATCACTCCTTTAGAGGAAGCGAGACCTGGAACATAGGACCGCAGGGAAAGCGCTTAATCTCTTCTTTTGTGTAACGTGGGAAAAGACTGGGCTTTTCTGTGCCGTAGGACTCTCCGCTGGGAGGTTGGATGTCTTTTAAAGTATTCTGAGGCTTTTCAGAAAGATTTTAAGTGCAAATTGCTCCTGTTAGGCTTTAATCCGATGAACTGTAGATGAGGTTGGGTATTGGAAGAATCTGCTGTGCTGTTTTTCTGTCATTTTGGGTAGAAAACGCAAATGAAACCCTAGTGATGCTGGATGTGGCTGGTCTGAAATTGGGTATATTCACTCGCCAGCCGATGGTTTTGACATCCCTTTCTGAAACTTGTGTGCGCTTTCTTCTGCCTTTGGCTCGACTGACCTTGCTCAGCAGAATCCTTTGTATTATTGCTACTTCTAAATCTTGTGTAACATCTGCCAGTGCTATAGAAATGGATAATGTAGTTAGGGTTTTGGATATCTGTCTTTTCTTCCTGTTTGGTTTTTCTCAGAGAGACCTTTTTGAAACTCGGAGACTGAAATTAATGCTTTTCTTTTTTCCCCTCCTTCCAATTCAACAGATGCAGTTTATGTTGCTTTTTAGTCGCCAGGGGAAACTGAGACTCCAGAAGTGGTATGTCCCATTATCTGACAAAGAAAAGAAGAAAATCACAAGGGAACTTGTTCAAACAGTATTAGCCCGCAAACCGAAAATGTGCAGCTTCCTGGAATGGAGAGACTTGAAGATTGTCTACAAAAGGTGGTTCTGTCTCACTAACCTCGTAATTGCCATACATTACAAACGGTGTATTAAGTAGCAAGAAAATAATGAAGGTTGTTTTTGTTTTGTTGGAGTTTTTTTCCTTCCCTCTGCTGGTTACAGAGAAGACTGACTTTTCCGTTGAATCTAATTTGATAACCAAACAGGAATCATTCATGTGTGGAAAATCACTCATGCATTTAGAAATGTACTGAAGAAAAGAAATGAGCTTTTCTCCTACTTTCATAAGGAGTGGCAGTTCTTCTTGGTACTGTTTAGGTTCACACAGTACATACATGCTTCATATTTGTACGCATTTCAGATTTAATAAGTGATAAAAATATTACAAATATTTACCTCAAGCAGCGGCTTCATGAATCTCCTGAAAATGTAACTTGCTTTTAAAGGCTCCTAGAAAGAAGGAAATAATTTTTCAAAGTATCTGGTTTGGTTTCTTGATTTTTTTTTTTTTCTGCAAGTGCAAAAAGGGATTTTTCATAATTAAAGAAATAATGGCTAGCTTTCTTTTGGTGGAAGTACTGTATAATTTTTTTTGCAATAATTTCATTTTTTTAGTTATTCCCTAACCCTTCTAGGAGTGTTTGGCAATCATTTTTTAGGTTTTTCTGATCTTTAGAACATACCACAATGTAGTGGTGTGAACATAACTTTTCTCCAGAAATAACAGTAATCCTCTTCCTGATGTGGTAGGCTGCATCTCTTCTAGCTAAAGGTGGTGCTACAAAGCCTTAAATGATCTCCCTTCCCTGGTTAGTTGTAAACTTCACAAGGTTTATGCATTCTTGTTTTCTTGTGGGATGGTAGATAATTCGTGCCTTACAGTAAATATTGTTGTATTCTCTGTAGATAGGGTAGAAAGACCTGGGCTAGAAATAAGGAGTTCGTAACTCTTCCAGGATAACAAATGGGTAGTATCAAATATGTTTAGATGTTTTAAGTGCTGCTCTCATATATACATTGGTTTGTGTAAATACATGCGTGTGAGTATTGTTGGTCTGTCTAATGCATGTAGTTCTTCAACATGAGGAGGAAAGAGGAGAAACAATGCGTGAGGCTGTGCTGATAGCATACACAGTTTCTTCTCCCTCTTGATTTCCTCACAAAACTTCTTGAACATGTATGTAGACAAGCTTGCTCAAACACTTGCTGTGTTTCCTTCAGTGATAATGCCTGCAAGTGCTTTTTCAGCTGGGCATTGATGGGACTAAATCAGGAAAATGAGGCATGAGTAGGCCAGTCTGTTTCCTTCCTTACACTGTCTTGAACAGCAGTAGCTGTTCTGGGGATGATTCCACATAGCTGCTTTCCTTCCCTTTTTATTGCAATTAGCAACTACTTGCCATGTCCTTTTGTGTCTAGGGAGCTGGTGGAAATTTGGGTAGGACTGTTTGAGTTGCTGAACGTTGTGGTGTTCTTGCATCTCAGTGGTGTGTTGTGGGTCTCATGGTCAAGGAGAATGAAGAAACTTGCTGGGAGATTTCTATGTCTGGCTAAAAATGGTCTAAATACTGCAGTCTGTCTGCTGGACTGCTGGTGTGCACAGCTGACTGCAGTAGTTTATTTCACTCTCTGCAGACCAATCTGGCACAGAGAGCCTGTGAAACTGCTAAAGATGAGGTTGTACCAAGGTAATGAACATCTCAACTTTTTTTTTGACTAAAACATCACCAGAAGGACTGGGTATAAGAGATGATAGTTTAAATTTCTGTATCTGATAACACAAACAGCTCTTAGGTTTGTGGGACTTGTTCCCATCATTGCACCATAGTTAAAGATGATGAGTACCAACTAGTATGATTTCTTTGTAAAGGGTGACTTTTTGTAGCTGAAAAGGTGGTGGCTAGAAGAGAAACACACCAGAAGGAACTTTGTGGTTGTGGAATTGCAAAAGGTGCTCCCAATTCCTCTTGAACATCTCTAGAGGATCTCTGCTAAGATTTGTTCTTGTGTGATCTGTTGCTGGGGAGGATCTGAACCTGCTGGTGCAAATGTGTTTCAATATAAGTTATAAAAGTATGTGCGTATTGCTATTATGAGTCTTAAATTACTGAAATTTAAGTGCTGTTTTTGTTTTTAGAGTGTGTTTATTGTTCACATGTAGGAGAATTGAACCTAGATATTGCAGCTCAAAGAATGGTCGGCACTATTAGAAGTATATTCAAGGGTCTCATGGTTGTACCTTTTTGCAAGAACAAAATGAACTTAAAAGGCAAAGTTGGCAAGACAGTAGCTTTAGCTTCCTTATGATACTTAACATTTATTAAGATTGCCGGACTGTTTTGATTAGCCTCCTTAGCCCTGTAGCATTTCATCTTTATAGGATGTTTTCTGAATCTTCAAGGAAGGAGATCTTAAAATTCATCTAAATGTATGTGATGTAGCTTTTACTTCCCTCTGGTTTCATACATGTATCATTTATAATGGTTGCAACATAGGCTCAGTCATTGCCTTCTTAAATTTTTTTCCTTCAGCACTACAAAACACAGATGGAGAGGTGCCCTGTTTTTGTCATGGCACGTGAATTGGCTTATACGTATTCTGTAGCTGGTTTGGAAGATAGTTTTTCAGGCTGATAGACACCAGAAGATTAAAAAAAGGATGTGAGCTTCTGACTTCAAGAAGCACAGAGATTTGAAGTGACTTGCTGGGAAAATAAAAAATTAAATATGGGAAGGCAACAACAATTACACTTTATGAGAATAGAGGGGGAGTCATCTGAAGACAGCTGATTAGAAACTTAACAAACACAATTGATATGTTTGCTCTTCACATTTTATCATTTAAAAAGTAACATAATGGTTTTGGAGCATATAGGGTAGAAGTTCATGCAGCTTTCCCCCTGTGGCAGAAAAAATGTGTTAAATGTTAATATTTCTAATTTTGCTAAAAAAGGAACTTAGGAGGTGATTTTTTTTTTCTTTGAAGACTTCTGTTCACTATTTTAGCTTCTGGCAATATGAGTTATTTTCATTATGTAGTATATTGCAGTCAAAATCAGAACTTGGAGAAAAACTTATTTTATATAAATTTTACATTGTTAGCATTTGCTGAACTGCATTAATGGGACTTAGTTACTGTTGATTAGTTATTTGGTTAAGGATTGTGGCTTTGCTTTTATGTGTCAGTTTCGAACTGTATTTGGAATGTGATATTACGAAACTACCATAGCTTTTGCTGCACTTGATGTGGCAATTGTTTTTTAATTTTGCACAACATAACCATAATCAAGAGGTTATGTTAAAGACTTACAGCAGAATAAGTTTTACAACTTTCTTTCTACCCTCCCTCCATTGAAAGAAGCAATGAAAGAGCCCATTGTGCAGGTGCTGTGCCTCTTAAAAGTATTGTGAACTGAAGGTGCAGCCATGTGGCCAGTGGGATGTGCCCAACTGTTGGCATGATCCCTCTTTTTCCTTATGTATAACTTAGCAGCCAGTTGTACCTCCTAAAAGTATTACTATGGTGTTGATTAGGTAGCTTTGTAAAACGGGCTGAATGCAATGATTATGGTAAGTTAGATACTTGGGCTTGATAATTTTAATTAGATCAGGTCTTCTTTGTACAGGGTTCTAGTTTGTGTGGCACTAGGAGAACCTCACTGTCAAGAAGCAGCAGCTTTTTCTTAGAGAACTAGCAGTATCAAATTCTTATTTATTTTGAAACTGCTGGGGGCTATAGTCTTGCTGAAATAAGAAACTGGAAAAGTGCTTTGTTTTGGTAGACTGTCCTGGAATCTCAAAAGTTCATGCTTTATTAAAGCAATGTGTAACGTTGTGGGACAAGAAAACAATCTTTTGTCAAGCACAACTTACTAGTGGTCCCAGTTTTCATTGGATCAACTATCAGCAAATCACAGATTCTTGGGCTCCTTAAGCACTTGTCTGCCTCCTGGTTGTCATTTAGAGTTTGGTTCTGCTCGTGCCAAACTTCCTAAGCTGTAAACTTCTGCAATTAGGATCTACATGCAAAGTGACTTAGATGCTGACAGACTTGTGGCTGGTTTGCAGGTTTACCAGATGATAGACTTCCAGGGATGACTTCAAGCTCTCATCTAGAAGGAGAACACCACAGAGCTGGTAGGATTTGCAAGTTGTGTTCTGCCCACAGCGACCTGATCTCTCAGGAGAGTTACTGAAGTTGGCTGTGAGAGCAGAAGAGGAGAACTCTGTTGAAGCATTGCCTGCCTGTTTTGAGGCTTCCCACTGCTGAATTACTGCCACTCTGGGGGGGAGATGCATGGATTTGTTTCCTATTAAAAAAAAATCCTGAGGCCATCTGTCTGAAGGCAGGAATTTGCATAAGTATTTATACCTGCTGTGTTACCTTTTTGTTATTCAATCCTGTATTACATTTTCAGGTGATTTTGTCCAAACTGTTTTTGATCTCTCTGGTTTTGGTCCCCTTTCTAATAAGTGGAGTATATTTATCACAAAATATTTTCCTAAATGAGGGTAAGCAGCTGAGTCTGAAGATTATTTTAATAGTATTTAATGAGATAAAAAAATACCACAATTGCAATAGGAATAAAAAAGGCAGAATGTTTCTAATAGGCTGCACTTCATTTACTTTCGTATGTATACTTTTCTATCAGGGTTTGCCTTTTCATTGTGTGCATATATATGAAAGACAGGTTTCTGTCAGGCTCATTAGGAAGAAACTGTTTCTGCAGAGCAGAAATCTTTTTGAGCCTAAGTAATCTACTCGTCTTTGTGTGGATGCTGTCCATGTAAACTTCTACACTTGGCAAAACTTCCAGTGTCTGCTGTGGATTATAAGTGGACACTTTTTTCTGAAGCCCTTCCTGCAGGGGAAAAAAATTATAATAAACTATTGCCTCTGAAAATTTGGATCTGAGGCATTCCTTTGTAGTATGCTCATGCCCTTTGGTATGACTTGTTTATACTCTTCTGCCATTTGCCATTCAGGCTTATTAAATCTCCATTTGTTTTCTTTTGTTGAGTATTGATCCATTAGTCATGGTTGCTACTTAAAGAATAAATACAAAAATATTCTCTGCATATAATAATAGATACCCAGGCCTCCACTTTGTGTTGATACCCACTGAGTAGTTTTTGTTTCTTGGTCTTACTTCTCAAGAACTGCAGTTGGCAGAGCTTGAATGTGCAGTCTACTTGCTAGCTGCCAAATACAGTGTTTTGAAAGTATGTTAGTTTCTCTTTTAAATGAGGACACTGAGAGCGGGCCATTTTCTGGGAAAGTATTTTATGTTGGTCTCCCTCTCTGCCCTCCCCCCTTCTTTTTCCATAAAATAGTTCTGTGCATTAAGAGAGACTCTTGAGGAGCACAGAGGGACTGTCCCGTGTGGATAGACTTAAAATATTTGAGTCAAATTTGATTTGATAAGGTCTGCTGGTATGTGCTTCAACTTGTGTTTAAGCACTGTAAGGGAACAGTTTAACTGCACTTCATCATAATCAGTGCTGCTCATCTGAAGGTGATGAAAGCCTTGTTTAGATGGATTTGGCATGAGTGCTGGTGAGTAGTGTAAATGTCAAATAATGTGTCGATGCTCTTTTTTGCTACAATGAAATATAACATGGAGCTTGACTTATAAATTCCTCAGTAGGTTTGAAAGCATTTTTTTTTCTTTATAATATTTCTTTCCAATACTTTTAAAAATAGTTTAGGTTCCTTATACAGATTGAATCTTGCAAGCTACTACGACTGTAAATGTCCTTGAAAAATTAGTGAGGCATAAACAGAACAGCGTAAAATCAAACAAACTGCGCTCAGATAGGACTTCTGATGAGCTGATGAATCCCTGTGACGAGATGAAAGAGCGAGGGAACGAAAGTATTGTCCTTCAATGGAGGCGACTTCCTCTCTTCCCCTATCGTATTTGGTGGTAGGATAGACAGTAATATTTTATAGTAGTTTAAAGATTTTGTATAAAAGCTATTTTGATGAACCTTTCATGTTGAAGCCATAGCAATTTGATTCAGAGCAGAGTGGGGGACGTTTTCAGATCATAGATGGTACTGGATAGGTGTTTAGGAGACAAATTTCAGCAAAGCTGAAAATACAGCAGGGTTTTTTCAGGACTTCTAGCCAAAAAGTCTGACAAGTCCCAGCTGATAAAATATGTGTAATGTTTAAAAGCTGCATGGATTTCTCTGTATAGGAAACAAATATGTACCTTAAACTTGGCATTCACATCTGAATGACTTCTTTTTCAGTAGGGCTGGCTACTCGAGAGTGCTTTATGTGGCCTAAAGAGGAAAACAAAAGCTGTTTCTGCTTCATGTAAATTAGCAGTTACAACAGGTGGTACTTGAAATCTGGTTTGCACCATGTGTGACTGAAAGGCATATGGTTTTGGCATGTTAGAAAAGACTAAGTGGGATTTTCAGCTTTCATTCCTTCTTTGTTTTTTTATCAGCTTTTTTAAAACATGACTTGAACAAATGTATGGTAGAGCACAGTAGAATTGGATGGTCTTTTTGTTAAAGTGGAGCTTGATCATATCTGAAATTAAGAATTCACTGTCTTCCAAGATGGAAGTGGATTGCTAGAAACTATTTGATAGCCTCTCATCATCCTGATGCCAGGACAGTTAGTAGGTATTGAGCTTTTGACTTAGTAGTAATTGGGATGTATAACACTGGTGTTGGTTTTGGAGTTTTTTGAATTTTTTAAATTCTCTGTATAGACCAAAACCTAGTTGTTAATTCAGTTAATCTTTCTTGAGGCATTTTCTGGGGTTTTTAATATCTGTGTATAGCTTGAAAGTTTAACATTGGATCAGTTGATTAATATACTGGTGTATGGATGTTAGAGAGAGAAGAGAAAGGATCTTATCTCAGAACTCTCCCATGATGCCACAAAATCAAAGATACTTAGTTTTCCGATGGCAAACAGTGAAGTCATGCTTGACTCGCAGACATATCTCTTTTGTACATGTGTGTCTTCTGGTCTTTCAGCCATTCTTTAGTAGGACTTGGTTATAATTTGGAGTAAAAATATGCTGAACTTGAGTACGAAGGACTGCTGAGAACGTGATGCTCCTCAAGTGCATTCATTTTGCTTATGCTCATATGCTAACTTCAGGATTATTTTGTTATTACAGATATGCAAGCCTCTATTTCTGCTGTGCTATTGAAGATCAGGACAATGAACTAATAACTCTGGAAATAATTCATCGCTATGTAGAACTTCTTGACAAGTATTTTGGCAGTGTGAGTTAGTTTCTTTATATTTTGTCATTTTGTTTTTTGCCCACAGCACTTTTACAAGAACATAACCAACTAGTAATTGAAAAGGTGCATTTAATACATATTGTGTGGCTTGCTTGGCCAAACTAAACCGATGGTCCTCTATAACTGTTAAAATACAAAATTAAATTATTGATTTGGAGAAGAACTGTTACTAATCTGGTGTTAATTGCCTGTAGTTATTTCATTTCACAGTAGTCTCACTTGGGGTCAGATAAAGTCTTACTCTTAGCAGCAAGCTTTTCTTCTTCTGGCCCTGCTCTAGTATGAGCACTTCTTACATCTGCTTCCAAAGGAGGCAGTTGGTTGTGGAGTAGCAGGAATGGTAAGGAAAGACAAGAGAGACATCTGCTTACCCAGACAGCAAACACAAACATCTGTAGTAATGTATCTGAGCACTGCTAGAAGAATTGCTGCTCATTCTGCCTTCATTTGTAGTCCTTCTGACTATGGAATGCACAGACTGAACAAGAAATTCGGGATTATTCGTTTTTGTACCTTTCTGTAAGATTGCGTGAGCTGCCTTTGGATACTGCAGGCAAGAAGAGAACTTTACAGGGAATATTCTCTTGCCTCTTGAAGAGCTGTGTCTTACAGACTGCTGTGAATTTAACCCTTTTTAACAGTGAAAGCATTTTTCAGAGGTTGCTGTGGCTGTTTTCAGCTTAAGCAAAAAATATGATTTTTAGTTTTCCTCCAAGGACTGATTTTTATTATTGCCCCAGTCCTTATAAGGTTACAGCCTTAGGCTGACGTCTTGATTTGGTAAAGTTTGGTGAAGCTGTGAGCAAGTTTTGTGAGAGGATATACCTCAAGTGAGAGTATCCTCCCACTTTGCAATAATGCTTGATGTTCCTTTTAGGTATGTGAACTTGATATCATCTTCAATTTTGAAAAAGCCTATTTCATTCTGGATGAGTTCCTTTTAGGAGGAGAAGTTCAGGAGACTTCCAAGAAAAATGTTCTTAAAGCCATCGAACAAGCAGATCTTTTACAGGAGGTAAGCAAATCCAACTTCTCTGGCCAAAGTGTCAGCATGGTAGGCTGTGACTCAAAAACCTGCTGTTGCTCTCAGGTTCTAGAAGGTACATTTTAGCATGCTTAGCATGTAGTTTCAGCTAGTTGTCCTAAGTGTGCAATAGGATGATGTTAGCTGCTCTTTTCGTTCGGTTTGGCATGCATATGTTGTAACCTACTGTGACTTTGTGTTCTGCTAGTAAATGCAAGTGGCTGTTTTATGTTTATACCTAGATAATTGTAGATCATGCTAATTCAACTTAGTGTTGTTCATGTGTCTTTCATTTCTTCTTTTTATTAATTAACCATTAGTTTTTTTGTCACACCTGATGCATGTTCACTTCTTTACTGTTTTGTTGCTGAAATCCAGAAGCTAGACTCTCTTCTTTGAGACTCACTCAGGTATAGTTCTAATTAGTTCTTAGACCTGCTTTTCTGCTATAGGCTGCTTACTGTGGAACGTTTCTAAGCTGACAAAGCAGTAATAGTTGTGCCATAGAAACATACAAAATAAAGTATAAGAACATTGTTTTTTCACTTTGAATGCTTTTGTTGTTGTTACTGTTGAAGAATGACAGATTGCATGTCTACTGTTTTTTTAAAAAACATATTGATGTGGAGGGGTTCAGTGGTATAGAGAAACAATATAATTTCTCCATATTTCTCCATCCTATGCTGGTTATTTTGGGTTTATTTATTTTGTTTGGTTTTTTTCTTACTGAACTGTACACTGTTAAGGTCCTTGAATGTCTAAATGGAAATCAAAAAATTCTGGTGTGCTGCGGGAATCATCAGTCTTGTGTGCAAGTCAGTGAAACATGTAGTTTAACAGGGATGGTACACCTTTATTTTTTAAAGTGTATTGAGGTTTACTGCCTAGATTCTATATAGATCCAAGTTGCTCTATTTTTCCCCCATGTGAACCTTCAATTTGTTGTTTTGTCCTGTGAATTAATTGCTTAATTCTCTTACAAGCCTTCTGTGTTCCACTTGGTAGTCATTTGTTGGACATAATATTAGTAGGATGAGGAAACACACGGTGTTCTTTACCCTTGTAGCTGTGTTTGTAATCCTTTCAGAGTACAGGCAGATCCACTGCACGTTAAAGTTCTTGTCGTGAGCAAGGACAGCCATTACACACAGATTTGCTACCCTGTTTTTTAGAAAAGAAATGCATCTACCTCTTCTTGTGTTCTGATTCAATTTTTTTAAGTCCTTCTTTACTCTTTGAAGGAATTATCTTAACCAGAAGTCCTGTTGGAGTTTACAAAGAGGGGAGAAAAACATTTATTCTTATAAACGTTTATTCTCTTAAAATCTTCCAGTTTGTCTCCTGCAAATGCAGTTAATTGTACATAAAATAGAATTACTGTATTCTTTCTCATTGTTACTGTTTCTGAATTTTATTTTCACTATTTTGTGGGGCTGTTCTAAAGAAAAAATGTATTCTATTTCTAGGAATTCATTACTCATTTTTTTCCAAGCAATGAACAGTCTCTTTTTACAGAGAACATAATTACATATTAATATAACTTCAAGTTAAAAACCTTATGCAAAAGGAAATACCTTTTTCAATGTGAAACTTTTTCCTAGCCTGGTAGCTTTACTCTAATTACTCTTCCTTTCCCCATCTCTAGGAGATTTTCAGTTGTCACGGTTTATTAAATAATTCTGATTAATTTGAAATGTAGCAGTTTATCACGGCACCACTAGAGTCCTATGTTGGACTTCAATGATTTTCATTCTTAGTTACATTGACTGTTGATCAAGTATAAAACTACTCCCTATATCTGACTTCTAGTTTATAAACCCTGTAAAAGTCTGGGTTCATATTTAAATTGAGCTTCCAAGAAATTTGGCCTCCTTCCTTTAGAAGTCTGGTTTTGTATCAACTGCTGCTATGTAAATGCTGAGTTTGATGAAGAGAGTTGTTAAAATAATAGTTTCTCACATCTGGAGAATTTTTGATACTTTGAGTTGATATCTGCTTCCCAGAACACTTCAAAACTAACAGACTGAAACATGGTGTGATTCCAAATGCAAAACGTATTTCTAGCAGGTTTGTCAGGTATTTGTTTTTGACTATGCCAGATTTTAATTATGTGCAACAAAGTGATTTTCATTTGGCCCTGTCTACTCATATTGCTGAGTATATATATGTACATATATACACACACATATATAGTTGAATACACAATATTAGTAACTGAATATACAACATTATTAATTAGTAAAGCTACATGCATTGATGTATGAAGTACCTTAAAGATGAAGAGCTGTACAGAATACTTATACAAAAGAAAATCATTACAGATACATTAAGTGACTATTTGTGTAATGTTAGGAGGAAATATGCAGAGGCACAAACTGCTGAGTAGTGAATTAATTCTTAATAGCCTTGCCTAGTTGTATTTTCTGTGGAGGTTTTCCAGGATGTACTTCTATGTCTGAGCACCTTCTTCAGTTTGTGATAAACTTTTTGGTGCTGTGAAGTCCGTGTAATAACTGCTGCGGTTTGCATGATCGAAACACAGTAACTTTTTAAACCCTTCTCACCTTCACATTCTTGTTAGCTCTTCAGGAGTGTGCTTAGTTCAAGTATTCATTCCCTAATCCCTCCCCCATGTTTATTACCACCTGATAACTTATTGACAGTCAGTCATCGATACTGGCAGTGGTACCCAGATGAAGGGTAGTAAAAGGTAATTAACTCCAGTGCTTCCATACTTCCTTGTCACTCTGTTGTAGAAATGCTTCTGTTCAAAAGAATGCTCTTACATGTCACTGATAATTTTGTATCTTGTTTGCTGGAGAGATTTTAAATACTTAACTGGTGATTACAAAGGCACACACTGCTGAAAAGGTGATTTTAGCTTGTGTGAACAACTCAGTTATACTGAGAGAAATTGGCAGATGCAGTGTGTTGTTGCATGGGTTAAATATATACATGTGACATGTGGGACAGCTAAAAGATAACCCTATGCATGATTTTGTGGCACTTGAGTTTTTTAAGGCATGAAACTACCAACGATAGATATTTTATACAAAAGAGAGGATTTGATTTATTTCTCTCAAAAGTCTGATTGCTCTGGTTTTATTTGATGGCTTGAGTAATTCAGTATGGTGCTTGGAAGATTGTGGTCATTTACTGTGCTAAAATGCTAAAATCAAGGAGTTAATAATTCTAATATTTAAACCAAGCAGTCATGTATATGTTTTAAAGCAGATCTGTACAGACTTGCTTATCTTCATTTGAAGTAAGAAAAAATTTCTGAACATTGGCTATGAATTGAAAATGGTTTTTGTTAATAATCCTATGTAAATTTTAGAAAAGTATTTTGGAAATTATCCCCATTTTGTCCACCACTATTCTTTTGTAGGATGTTTGTATATTTTTTTAGTATTTGATTGCAGAACGTCTAAATACTTTAAAAAAATATATATTTTTAAGAGGTATCTAAATAAAAAGGCCAGTGAGTCTGTCCACAAATCACACTTGTTTTTCTGTCACTACTTCACTAATGATCAAAAACCTAAAAGCTAGATGAGTGGTTTTTTTTCTTAGGCTCTTTCAGTTTGGCCTCAGGCAGTATTTACTAGTCCTTCCACATGAAGAATAAGAGATAAGCTATCAATTAACCTTTTCTTTGCTCTTTCAAACCCTTGCGTCATCCTATATCCAGAAGGCTGCTGACAGCGTTCATGTTGTCTGACTTGCCTTAGATGCAAGTTGCTCATAGATTTAAGCTTTTGGTTTTAGAATGAGCATCTTTGGAAATGAAACTCTGGTGAACTTCTTGCATATGCCATGAGAATCTTCTTCTTGGAGGTGAAATGTGCTTACTGGAAACCATAGGTTTGAAGGTATGCATAATAGTAGATATTAGGTTGTCTTTGAGATATGCCAGAACTCCTTCATTTTGTCATTAGCACTGGCAAAAGAAAATGCTGATATTTAAGCCTCCAGTGTATGGGAGTATAAGCGATTTTGTCTGGTTTAGGAAACAGCCTTTATAAGCAGCTGTTTCTTACCATTTGCCTGAGAAACTTACCATAATGAATGCAATTAATTCAGCCTTCACTTAATGTTCTTTCTTAAATATCGGCTGTTGAAATAGACTGCCTTTCTAAGTTGGCAGTGGCATTATTTGCCTTGGCTGTACCTGTGTTCCTCTGAATGTGCAACAAGAATGAGTAAAGGAATCTTCATGATCATGGAGATCCAACTGCCTTGACTGCCGTCTGCTCTTCATGTGTAACTTCTATCTCAGTTTCAGGTGGTCAGCTTTGCTGGTCGGTTGATCACTGCCATTTTCAGACATGTATCAGCTTGATTTTAGGCACAGATAATGATCTACAATTACGTTTTAGAAGATACATATATGGGGACCTATGAGAGTTACTGTGAATGAGAAGTGATAGATTGTTAGTTGATTATTTAAGGATTAGGAAATAGCTATGATTTTGATGGAATTGGAATCTCTCCCAACTCACAGAAGAACAAGTTGTACTGTTTTGTTAGCTGATGCTTTTGTAAAATGCATTTCAGAACTCAGTCTCTGAAGATGTATTTATAGAAGAAAGGGGTTATAGTGCTGTTAAGAGTGTTTGCCACTCTCCATGATACTCAAAAAGTCATGGCAGTCAGATGCAGTCCCAAATGACTAGGAAGAGGGAAGCTTTGTACCCATTTTTTAAAAAGGGTAGAAAGGAGGATTTGGGAAACTACCAACCTGTCATCCTCACTGCTGTACCTGGGAAGATCATGGAACAGATCCTCCTAGGAGCTGTGCTAGGGCACATGGAGGACAGGAAGGTGATTTGGGACAGCCAGCATGGCTCCACCAAGAGCAAGTCCTGCCAACCCAGTGGTCTTCTGTAATGGAGTAACTACATTAGTGGGCCAGGGGAGGACTACAGATGTCATTTATCTGGACCAGTTCCCCATAACATTGTTCTCTTTAAATTCAAGAGAGATGGATTTGATGGGTGGTGAGCTACATCCAAAGAATAGTGGTCAATGGCTTGGTGTCCTGATGAATTTCAGTGGTGTTCCTCAGGGTCAGTAATGGCACCAGTGCTGGTTAATATCTTGGTTAATGACATAGAGGGACTGAATGCACCCTCAATAAATTTGCAGGTGATACCAAGCTGAATGGTGCAGTTGACATATGTGAAGGATGGGATGCCATCCAGGGGGACCTGGACAAAGCTGGAAAAGCGGGCCCATAGGAATCTCACAAAGTTCCACAAGATCAAGTACAAGATGGGTCACCTGCACCTGGATCAAGGCAATCCTTGGTATCTGTAGGCTGGAGGGTGAACAGATCAAGAGCAGCTGAGAAGGACTTGGGGGTGCTGGTGGATGAGAGGCTGGACATGACCTGGCAATGTGTGTTTGCAGCCCAGAAAGCCAGTTGTAGCCTGGGCTGCATCAGTAACAGTGTCCCAGCAGGTGGAGGGAGGGGATTCTGCCCTACGCTGCTCTGGTGAGACCCCACCTGGAGTGCTGCATCCAGCTCTTAGGAACAAACCTCTAAAGATTGTGAATTTAATAGTAGCAGACAGCTCTGTAAACCTTGATATTTCTGTATTTTTAATAAATAATTTTAAACTGTCCTTCTTGCACTGTGGATTAGGCTTTCCTGCAAATACTTACCATATCATACTCTCATATTTAAAGCAATAGGAAGTATTCCAGAAAATGAATAGTAAAACCTGCATCTCTTTTTCCCAAGTACTAGTGGGGGAAGAGGGGGTTAACACTTCCAGATTTAAATATCTTCTTGGAAAAGTGGCGCTGAATATCCCGGAAGTTAGCATATCACGCTTTGACCTCTTCCCATGCTCAGTCTGATTTTTTTGTTGTTTTTGTTGTTTCTTTGTTTAAGTATGTATGCATGTAAGAGGTGACTAATTCTATTCCATTAAAGAAATCAAAAGAAATAAAAATTAGAAGATCTTAAGACTCAACAAGTTGAGGAAGGAGTCTTCCATATGTGTTAAATATGCATTTGTTAAGCTTTGCAAATTGAAACATCAGAAAGTTTCAATTACAAGTTAGACAAATGAGCATAAGCAGTCCTTGATGTCTCGTAACTATTCAGTACCCTCTCTGATGTGAATTCCAATACTGATCAGTTTGCAAACTGTGAACTTGGTCATTTATTGATATAAGCAGTTCTTGTAGAACTGTTGAGGGTATATTAGCAATACACTGAACTTTTTGTAGGTTATAATTCTAATAAGGGTGTATTTATTCTGTACACTGAACTGATAGATTCTTTTCCAGAGACATTCTCCTGTCCTTAGCAGTAGAAGCACTGTGACACGGTGGTGCAATGAAAATTTTAGCACTGCTGTGTATGCCATAGCTGTTTTCAGGAGTTTAATCATGGGCTTCTTGTCAATAAAGAGTAAATTCAATGAACAATTGCAGAAGGCTGCTTGAGAGTTAGGAGTAAGGAGTATCTTATCTTCAAAATCAGGTGCTCTTTCTTGAATGCTCACAATAATCTGCATTTTAATAGAACAAGTTCTTTGGATGTGGCAGAATGTTGAAAAGAGCAATGTTAATGTTTGGATCTTGAGATTGTGAGGAGAAAATTCCATTTTTACTCTGTTGTCTGAGATGATGTGTCATGTTGCAGTGCTACTACTCTTTCCTAGAATTTTCACTACCTGTGAAGATGATCTTAGAGTGCCAGAGAATATTAGGTGAGAAGAATACGAATGTCCCCAGGAGGCATCCTGTTATGTTTGGTTTTAGATTCTCATTTCTTTGTGGTCTTCTCTGTGTGTTGTACAGATGTTGGGGCACACTGCTGGTATGTGTTTTAGGGCTTTTATTTATTTTTAAGGGAGAAGCTATATTTTTTGTTGCCAAGTTGTCTGGCAACAGTAGTAGTTCTGGTGATGGGTATCAAGAAAGTGTGTATATTAAATTTTATGCTGAAAATTTGATATTAAAAGGCAAAAAAAAAGTCTTGGGAGACCTATTGTTCACAATTCTTTGAGAATTCTAAGTATGTTTGATTAACAGATGGATTGATTAAAGTGAAAACGTTGAACTTTTTGCACTAAGCAATACGACATGAAAGTGACTGCTCAGCAAGTAACAATGGTGACTTAATAATATGAATTTTGAATTAAATTGTATAAATTACTTCAAGGATGATAGGTTGAATGAAACTTATTTTTCTTCATGGAACAAGTCTTATTTTAATAACAATGTTAATAATAATACTGTGTGACAGTTAATCAGTGAATTAAATATATGTAAATTTGGTGTCATCCTATTCTATTGCACTCCCAATCTGTTCCAATAATGAACAACTGCTTTTAAGTCTCTTTAAAAAAAACAAAATCTTTGAATTAATGTTCCTTCATACACAACTGAAGCTTTCTAAAGAACTCTCTACAACTTACTCTTTTAAGGTACCATTATCCTTTACCCTGGTTAAGAAATGAAAAATAAATGTTAGAGGTTTTTTTAATGCATCTACTTTGAAGTCTTTGAACAGATATTTTCTTCTGATGCATTTCTATTTGCTTTCTTAACAGTGGACTTTTAGGAAGACCTATTAAAATTGTATTAACCTAAAGAATAACGATAGCTGAAACAGATTTGAGTGAAATAACTGAATTTACTTTTGTATACAGTTTAGAATATTTTTAAGTCTTATTTTAAATGTAAATAAGCTGTACATGATTGGGTGGATGTTGGGTTTTTATTTGCTTTTTTTTTTTTTAATTTAGTAGTTGGTATTACATTTTCACTGCTGCTTGATTTTGTTTGTAGAGCCAGAATGAAGACTGGGGAGGTTTGTCTGAGGATATCTTATGATTAAGAGCAATCTAAGGCATTAGCCCTTTTGACCCCATCTAAATGATTGGTAACTACCAAGTTTACCATTTTGGTGGCATGGATTAAATGGGTGCTATGCAAAGACTGCTGCACGTGTAATTAAGCCCTTGCAAGGGTAAACAAAAAATGGGTGATGGGCTTAACTTTCTGCAACACTTGCATGATGGTCTTTGAAGAGTGCTTTGAGTGTTTCCTTTTATTTTCCTTTTCTGTACTAACCGCATCAACTTGAAATGTCTGACTTCTACTGGCTTTCTTTGGTGTTGATAATTAAGTGGGATAATGCAAGTTAGAGAAATGGATACCAAAGCTAATAACTAAACAGATGTTTGGCTTTGTTTACTTACAATCAGCCCATGTAAACATGTATTTATTGGAAAATGAGCTGTTTACATCTGCTGTGCAAAGAAAATGGGCCCTAAAAAGACTGGGTGCTGCTGCAATTGACTGTATATCAAATGCCGGATGCTGCATGACAGAATAAAGCTTATTTGCATATATAGTGCATTGCAACATATTTTTGTCCAAAGCATAAGTGGAATACGTTGTGGCAGTCCTACTAATAAAGGTAAGATTTTAATTTGCATAAAGCAAGTTTAAAACATACATGAAAATGATTTGCTGGAGAAAACTTAATTACTCTGCTGCTTATTTGATCTAATGATAAACAAGTAGTTCAGTAAACAAATTGGCTTTTGTAATGTGGAACTGTGGAAATAGATCTAATTTCATCTTCAGCTTTATAAATATCAGGACTTAGTTTCCAGATAAAGGAAAATAATTACAGTAGGCAAAAATATTTGTTACATGTTCAAAACCAAATTCACAGTTGGTGTATGGATATTTTCACTGTTTAAGAGTTTCCTAGCATATGATACAGCTATTGATCTGTGTTGAGGAGAGGGGAGCAGCCAATAACCTGCTTGCATATAAGACCTGAAGAATTAGGGCAGCCAGCAAGTCGTTGAAAACAATTTCTTGTATGAGCTTGGACATATTCTAAAACAACTGTAAGAAAAACCTAAGTGCTCAAGCTTGATACTTCCCACATTTTTCCCCCAGTTTTAGGGCTTTTTCTCTGCTCTTCATGATAACAAGTTTATGTACAAAGAGTGTGATTCTCAGGGTGAGGTCAGAATTTAAACTGTGCCTGTAAAACTTTCCTTGCAATTAGAACTTTAAAAAGCTACCTATATTGTTTGGGACCTATGCTACAAACAGAGCTGTTACTTAGGAGTCCTGATCTTTTTTTTTTGTTTGTTTGGGTCTCAGATGGCTACTGATGCCTTGAGTTTTAGCTTTTATATTTTTATATACTTTTAAATTCTGTATGGCTTACTGTAAAACTCTGAAGTGTCTTACAGCCTGCTGGCTGCTGGTGATAGACATAACAAAGTCTCTAGGTTTGCTCTCCAAGGACACCAAGACCCAAAATGTGTAAACCAACATCTCGGAGAAGGGGGGCTGAGCTTAGAGAACTTACATCAGTAGCTGAAGTTTTAATTGGCGAATTTATGCTGATATGCAAATGAACCAAACCTATAACAGTGTGAAGAACTCAATGACTTGTCGTCCATCTTGGGGTCCATTTTGGCAGTAGCCTCTGGGCTCCCAGGGTGTACCTTTGAAGGCCTTTCAAATAAATACCACCTTTATTCCCTTACTCCTGTCTAGTCTCTCTTTCCAGGTAGCCTCTTCAGGCATCACTGCAAAAACCAATTCTGGCACATACAAGCTCAGGCTCAGAGAATTCTGTGTGACTCAAATTTATTTGCCCACAGTATGTCCCTGGGTGAATTCTGTGTATGGGCATAGTTTCAGTTGAAGAAGTGTGCTTTGTCCCCATTAAATGAAACACAGTGACGTTATCTGATGCCCATGAAATGCAACTTCTTGGCCTGTACTGTTCCCTGGAAGGAGTGAAGGAACAGTCGCTGTGTTCAGACCTTAATTTGCAAGGTTGTTGCGGTTCCTCAGAATATGGAGAAATGGAAATGGCATCTGCTGGGCTGAGTGGAGAGGGACAGATAGATGGTTCACATAATAAGAGATGGGGAATAGTTTGTCTGCAGTAAGGAGCTACAGCTTGTATATAGGAGTGAAGATCATCTGTGTTGAAGAAAGATCTCCTAAGGTAAAGGAGGTTGCCTTCGGGCAAGGGGAGGAGTTTGACTCATAGCTTTGGTGCTTGGATTAACCTGATATTTAACTAATAGGTTATACAACTTCAAATTACTTTAATCCTTATTACTCTACAAGGCATAACCAAGCCTGGAATGAGTAGAATTTGGTTTTTTTGATGGCTGTTTTAGAGAGATTTTCTTGTAAACTAGGGTGTTGAGTACTACATGTTCATGTGGCAATTGTAATAAGCCACATATTCAGAAGTAGTCAGTTCAATAGAGAATGTGGTGAAATTTATGGTAGGCCTTGTGTAATATTGAAAAACCAGGTGAAATCTTTATGGTGTACATTCAAATTGTACTGTCAAGAAATTCTGCTTTCTACTGAGAGCATTTTACAGTGGTAAAGTCAGGGTCTTGAGTCAGGATGCATTTTCTCAGTACCCAAACCCATGCCAACAGTGACTCTTGTTGAGAAAGCTAGATCCATTCCTACTGCCACCTTTGTGTTGTGTTGATCCACTTGTCCTGTGGTTTTGGGGCTCCTAGATTGTTAGCTAAAACTTGAGCTCATGCAGGGGGGGAGCATGAGGCAAATGCCAGGGGGAAGAAAGCAGTGGCATTGAAAAGGGAAGTAAAAAGCAGCTGCTTTTGGCAAGCCAGGACTTCTGCTAAAGCTGATAGTGCAGCTTAAATTACATCCTATTTTTAAAAAATCACAGTATGTAAGTATTTTAAAAAGCCTGTGTTCCACACATCTTGTCCTGACTCATTGTCTGCTGTGAACCCCCAAGTCAGCATGCATAGGTAGGTTCTAATTTACTTGTCATATGCTGCACCCCTGCTGTTGGCCTGAGTCATAGGAGTGTAGCAAGGAGCTTCAGCAGCAGTATTGACTTTCGGAGTTTTCAGCTGTTCTTTCTCTCCCTCTTTCCTTTGTGCCAGAAAAGCTATTTATATGACCATTCTGGACCTGGATTTCAGATCCGTTTAAACTGATCCAATTCAAATTGCTAATTTCTAAAAACATATAGTCAGCAGCTTTTCTTTTCCATGTTTACAACTTGTGCCTGCAAACATTTGTCCAAACAATTTTAAGAACGCAAAGTGCTGCAGGACCAGGAAAGAAGGGGGATGCTTAAATGCCATTGCCATGGAAGCTGAATAGTATTGGACGCGACATGGCTTGTTGCAGCAGTATATTCTGGTCATCCCTTCAAAGATAACAGCCCTGCAGTTTACGAAATGCTTCCTTAAGCAAAGGAGAACAAGCAATGCAAACGTGTATCTGCAGTACTGGAAGAAAACATTAATGAATCCTTATGTGCATAGTTTGGCAGTTTGCCAAACATACAGACACTCTCGGATTATCTGATAGAGAACTCAGTGATTTTTAATAATTTTGTCTCTAACTTCACAGTACAAAGTATTCAGCCGTAATATGTGCTTAAAGCATTTGTGTTTTTGTGATGGTGAGGTGGAGCCTCTTACGGATTCTTAGAACCATCCTTACTGCTAAAGGCTGGGCTGTCGATTGTTCCTGGCTCGGTGCATAGCAACTGATTGGCACATGTGAAGCAGAGCTTCCCAGAGCGATTATCACCTCTGAGCCGGCAGATCAGAGTAGCAGCTAAGAGGCAGGAAGCACCTACTTTATCTGGTTATAGTACGCAAAGCTTCGACTGATCTTTCTACTTCTGCTTTTGGGAGAGAGGCAGGCACGCCTCAGAGGGGTGCTGTCATACCCCTCTGCTCTGGTCTGTTAAGCTGATGTTTCAGAGCCGAAGTCTGCGTATGCTACGATGTTTTGATGAATAACATTTGCAGGACAACTTGCTGTTTCATACTGCAGTTGAGAATTGTGTTGACCATTTTGCATCCATCTTGAAGATTGTTTGTTTTCTCTGTATAGGAAGCTGCAGACAAGATCTTGACTAGGAGTTGGCATGGATGAAGCATTGTTCTTTTTGTTTGTTTGTTTGTGGGGGGTTTTTTTGTTCTTTTTTTTGTAAAAGCATCATAGTTAATACTTGTCTTTGAAGATGTTCAAGACCTCATGAATGTTTTTAGGTTCTCTGAGAAAACACTTAGCTCTTCTTTGAAAGTACAAATAGAATTTCACAATAAAAATGCCCTAGTGGGAAATTTCAAGGCCAGGCTGGATGGGCCCTGAGCAACCTGGCCTATTGGAAGGTGTCTCCACCCATGGCGCAAGTGTTGGAACTAAATTATCTTAAAGATCCCTTCCAACCCAAACCCTTCTATCTGATAGAAGTTTCTGAACAGTTAGCTAACCAAAGATTGGGAAACAGTTACTCTCCTGTTTTGAAATCCTTGAAAAGGCAAGTGAACAGCAGCAATTTCCTAAAGCAGCCGTTCATTAGAAATATTTCCTAATAACGATTCAGAAGTAGAGTGAGAAAGTTGCTTCTGAAGCATTGCTAAAGAAGCGCTTGTTAAATGTTAATCTCTTCCTACTGCAAAAACTTGATGTTTCTAAACATAAACCCTCACCCTCTGCTCTTGATTTCCCCATAGCCTGCTTCTGTAGAATTCTTCCCAAACTTCTGTACACTCCATGATCCCACATGTTGTCTGTTGTTCGAGCTAGGGTTTTGTTAGATGCTGAGTGAGGAAAAAAGCCAAGTCTTTATCAAAAAGTGGCAGTTGTAATTTTTGTCTGCAGTTTAACATGGCTTGCCATCATAGGCTTTGTGCTGCTTTTGATGGGAAAGAAGTTAAAACAATAACCGTAAGCAAACTTTCCCTGAAAAAAGAGGTCATGCATGCGAAGTATTCATGAAGTCTGTCTCACTGCCATGTGAGGTCATCAGTAAAATGGCAACCCTGCAACACACTGAACTTTAGACAGTTCAGTGTAGACATAAAATAATTTCTTTTCTCTCTCTTGTCTGAGGAAATGTTTTCTTGTCCATTGCAGACATAAAATACTTTAAATTGCAGCAAGAAAATAATTCAAGGTAGGTGTTAGGCGAATTTTCCAGTGGAGATGATAATGTAGCATTTAAGTAGGTTGCCTGGGGCACAATAAAAAGGCGTCGCTGGATAGCTTTAATAGATGGAATATCTCTCAGGAAAGTTACAGGTATGCTGTTTTGGGTACTGGATTAAATGAAGTCCCTACTAATTTTATTTTGGTTATGATTTTTAATTAGTTTGGGTCATGACAGACTTGGCTGAGAAAATGTCGCTTGGGTTGGACTGGCTAAATAGTTCTGTTTACTCAGATGAACTCTACCGTTTTTCTAATTTAAAAAATCTCCAATGACGCAGGCTGAAAATTTCAGAGAGTATTATTAGCTTTTTAAAGTGAGTTGTAAACACAGATGTCGTTTTGAAAAAGATTAATTCTAGTAACTTTAAAATATTGCAATTCCACAATGTGCAGCTTGTGTTGTAGAGCTGTTACTTTTCCGGCAATACTAGGATCTAAGACCTGTGTGTTAAAGTCAGATAAACAGTTTACATCCAAATTTTTAAGTGATGATTTTTCGGAGGTGGTATTTCATGTTTGTTTGCCATTATATGGTACTGCAAGGATACCATCGCCTCTTCCCTAGCTTGTAGATCAACTAAGTTATAAACTCATTAGATCTAGATTATTATCTTAGACATCTGAGGCTGTGAACCGTGTCCTTGACGTCTGCACATTCCCACCAGAGGAAGGCAAGATATTGAAGATATTGATTATGGATTTTGACAACTGTCCCTTCTCCATATTGTCTTTTCTGGTATTCAGACCAGCAAGCCAGCTGCTCTGGAGACAGTGTAGTGGGGAACACAAAAAAGTCAGTCATAGTTGAAACTTGAGAGATACCATAGTTCTGTGATGGCAAGCAATTTGTCAAAACTTCATTTTCCTTTTGGTTGTTTGTCAGGCTGCCCACAGTGCCAGGCCCTCTGTATGGGACGGTCCCAGATGTCCTTGGTGGGGTACAGAGGCCTCACTGGAACTCCACTGTTTTCCTTCTAAATATTGCTGTGTTATCATTTTGTGTCTCCATTACTGTTGTCTTCCATTGAATCCTTTAGTTTCACCTCTACAAGGTCAGTTTATTGCTAGTCTAGTTGCAAGTGGTGTTTACATGTTCTGTAAACTGAAAAGCCACCAGGAGCAAGATAACCACTTTGTTCCTATTGTTATGTGACAATCTATCTTGCTTTATCAGTAAACAATAAGTTTCTATGAAGATGAGGCACTAATCCCACAACAGTAATTTGAGTCAATTATCTAATTTTGTGTACCATGACTTTAACATCAAAGGTAGTGAATTCCTCAAGTTGTAAACCATTGAAAATACAAACAGGGTGGGGAATACCCCAGGACTGTGTGGGACTGTGCAAGTATGGAAAGTACTGAAAAGGTAATAAGTGGATAAACATGAAATGAACACTTCCGTGGCCTTATTTGTTGATGTTTACAGTTATGTAAAACGGGACATGGTCAGTGTTTCCAGGCCAAAGGGGTGCTAAAGGATGTTTACACAGATAATCCTTGAATACAACAACAGTGGGTTGTAACCAGCCTCATAAGACTGCCAGAAAATGAGCTGCTCTCATTCTTCTTTCTGTCCCGAGAGCTAATGTAAAATTAAGGAGAAATCTGTTGTGAGATTTGACAGGCATTTCAGTGAAGACACCAACTTTGTTGGCTCCATGTTTCCAATGGTGAGCACTGGAAAACATGATTTTTTTTCAAGGAAGAGGGGAATCATGTGTATGCAGATATTTCCCAGATAAAAATTGGGCATTTTAGATTATTACAGAATGCCTGTTTTTCAGTTGTCTTCATGAACAGTCACCAATGTCAGTAAAGCAGGAATTTTCCATAGGGACCTCTCTGGGAGTATTTGTCTGTGGAGGCTCCAGGAATTCTAAAGTTAGTACTTGCTTCTTTTTAGTCAAGACTCCTACTCCCTAATAACATACACTGTCATCGTGCAATGCCTTTTCCAGTTAGGAATATGCCTCAGCGTTTTGTTTTTAATGTAGACTGACGCTTTTTACTTACGCCGTGCAAGAGGTGTTAAGTGTTAAAATTCAGATTTTTAATTCTTTATTACATAGATTCTTTTGAATTCTAAAAATTATAGCATGCATCATAAAACTTATTTGCAACTGTTAAAGAGTTATATAGGTGCTATTATTTTGTGAACTACTGGATTTGTAGTTAGCTTGGTCAGAATAATTTAAACTACTGTGACATGATCGTCAGGTTACTGATACTGAAAAACAGTATAAAAACTGTAGAGCTTCTAGGATATTTTTGTTGTGCCTTTTTTGTAATTTGAGAATAGAATTTAAAAACATGCAAGCTTGGACATGCGAAGAAACTGAGATGGCACAGAGTTTTAGAAGTCCATGGGAACTCTCTCAGTTCTGTTTTAAAACTTCTGTCATTCTGGGAAGTGGGATACTAAAATAGATTGAAGATTGTAATGGGTACAGGATCAAAGATGGAAACTGACATGCAGAGAGTTGAGTTTTGTCTGTTTTCATCCCAGAAAAAGTTTAATGGGCATATATGGGGCTGATACTCCTAAACTGCTGTTACTCTGTTAAAAATGTCATCTGTCTTTGGGGCACTGATTTGGATCCAGAAAATTGAGTGTTGCTTTCTTTCTAGCTCATCTTTCAGCAAATTGAATACTAACATTCATGCCAATTATACAAGAGTGTATTGAGTTCAGCAGCATAATCCAAAAGCAAAGAAAACTTAGAGAGGTGTATCAGATGCCTCACTTTTTCTAAGCAGACCCTCTTTCTAGAAAATGTAGTTTCTGTCACCAGTAATGCCAGCGCTGTACTACCCTGGCACGGTGCTGCTCACAGCCGTGTTCTGGAGGCCTGGTACCTCTAAATGTGTGTTTTGTTGGAGCAGATGTGGTGGGTGATGTCAGATGCCACTTGGCCCAGTGCCTGTCTCTGACAGAAGCCAGCAGTCGATGCCTGATGCAGAGACAAGTAATAGATAGAGTGGTCCATCTCTGGAACAGTATCTCTACTTCAAACATTTTTTGGCTAAGAAAAAACTGAGCTTATGTAATAAAGTATTTATGATGTGAAGTTGTTCTGTATGTTGTTGGACACAGCATGCAAGTATGAGGGGGGTAAAATGATGATTCTCCCCACTACCCTCACCCCCTGGAAATCTAGAGTAGTCAAAAATACAATATTGTATTTCTGTATCAAATGTCCTTTAAATGTCAGAGATACAATAGTGAGATAATATTTTTGTTTTCTTGCATATCTGTCCACCTTTCTATTATGTATAAGAATATGTACATTTCTTTTGTAGCCACGTCATGAATACTTTAATGTACCAGTGTACTAAATGGCTTCATTCATCATGCATGCAGAATTTCAGAGGAGATAGACCTGTGACTTACTCATGACAGAACATTATCATCAGCTTGCTGAATCCAGTCATCTTGAATCTAATAGAATGCCACAACCATTCTCTGCTGTTGTACTTTCCTCTTCCTCCTCTGTTTTACAGTGTTGTCTCTTCACATGTCTCATTTCAACAAAACTTGTGCTTGTTGGCATATGGTTTAACTTTTTTATTGTGTGTAAGCTTGAAGTCTTATGCTTAAAAGTTCTGTAGCATTTTCTGAGCTAAACATCTATATACTGCAACACCTATACTGTAACATTACCCAACCCACGTTTATCTTTCACATAGGTTGTGGTAGTATTTAAACATATGCTTAAAGTCTGTAGGTGAAACAGAGAAAGTACTGAAGGAGTAGTATCATGTGAAATGTGTATACACACAAGTATTAAATGATGTTGAATGAAATTCTGTGTAGACCATGCATCTTAATTAAAGGTGCAAATACCACTGTCCCTTTCTGAAGCCTGGTACAATAGTGTGACTGACCTTACAAAAAGGAGGGAGGCAGAATTGATTAGGTCAAAGAGAATGATGGGTAAATCTGAAGTTAAAATATTTGTATTTAGATGTTCAGAACACTCTTGTGAGTAGTTTAACAGTTGCTGCCACTGAGAGAGAGAACAGTATCATTGCTTTACAAATGAATAATAGAATCGTAGAGTCATTAAGGTTGGAAAAGACCTCTAAGCTTATTGAGTCCAGCCATTAATGGTTTGAGTTGGAAAGATCTAAGTCCATTAGCAGTATACTTGCAATATGCCTTCTTAAATTGGCATTTCCAGTTCTAAGTGCAGGCTGCCTTGTGTATTGGAGTACTGCCACGAGGGTGAATATAAGTGCATTCAGTTGAAAAGTGGGCAGAGTGAGAAGGCATGTAATGCATCCTGTTTGTAACCTAAAACCAATGCTGATTCTGAAAATTGTTTCCATGAATTATCAAGGAGGTGGTTACTAAAAGGAACCACAAACAAACTAGTTCTGTGTACTATATGTGGTAATGCACTACCTTCCAAATGTTAAGCTGACATAAAAATGGGAGATTTAGGGGATTAGACAAAAGATTTGGATTGAATTTGCAGCATTCTGAAATCCTAGAAAACAAGATCATAGGAGTGGTTTTCCATTTCCAAGTTTGCCTTTTTTTCTGTAAGCCATTAACAATGTGTTTGGATGTCTGGTTAATGCTGCTTTAGCCTGCATTATTTCATGCCTGTTGGCTTAAAATGCTGTGCATTGAGCTGTAATGAGATGCTGTTTTTCTTGTTATCTGTATACAGCTGCTTGCTTCTAAATGACTAGGTAATGAATTAGCTTTTTTGGCATGTTTGAAATAAAGTATTGCATGCACTTTTGTCTCATGTGAATGACTTTTTTCCTCATCTCTGTTCTGATATTTTAAATTTGTGTTGTTTGCCTTGGGTGATTCTGAGCTGCAGGTAGTATATAACACTGCAGAATGTTTTACATAAGAATTGGATAAAATGTTTGACACTTACTAAAACAAATAATGTGAACAAAACATAATTCATTCTATTTGTTTCTTAAAAGTAATAATTGATGAAGTTATTTCTTTAGCAAAAGACATTAGCCTTTAGGTGTTTCTTGAGATTATATTGTTGATGAGCACGTAAGAAGGAGCATCTGCCTCACGGTTACTGCTTTAGTAATAAAAAAAATTAAAATATGTCTGAGTGTATGGGTGATGTATCTGTGGACAAGTAGCTAATGTCTTTGAAATAGTTTGCTTTTAAGGGTTAGCCAATGACCTTGCTGTACTTGAAGAAATTTAGTGTTTAAGTATATGCCTGCTGAAAATCATCTCAGACTTTGAATTGGCAGTGAAGACAATAATACTAAACTGCTCAAAAAACAGTGACAGCACTGCTCTGTATTTCTTCATAGCTATAAAAAACTTTGTTTTCAGGTAACTTTGTAAATAACCCTGTTTCACTCCTGAGTAACTCTTAAGTGTCCAGTGCTGTTTAATCAATTCAAAAATTGAGAAGTGAATTTATTTTAAATATTTTGAAGACCCTGAAATGCTTGAGAAGTTGTATTCGTTTAGAATGCTTTTGAGTTCTGGTGCCATAGTTAGTTAACAGTGTAGGATTTCTTGAGTAAACTGCCTTACCATGGTGGATAGGGGAGGTGTGTGTCTCTTAAAATGAATGCAACAAAGTAATCTGGGAATATAATACAAAAAGTTATATTAAAAATGCTACATAGCCATTTCTTCAGTCAGTGCCTTCTTGGGGATTTGTTAAAATACACATGTAAATCTTTAATCCTGCCATCCTGTCTGGCTTTTTCAAGGTCACTGCAGTTCTAAGAATATTTAAATATTGCATCAGTGAGGGGGGGGAAAAAAACCAAGCCAACACTACATCTTTAATACACCAAGTGTCTTGTTTTCAGATTTAACTTGCTTTTTTATTTTAATTTATTTGCTGCTGGATTAGAAGCCATCTCAAAATTCTGAGAGATGGCCTGTTCCAAGCTCTGACTTCTAAATGAAGTTGCCTTAAAGTATCATAGCTTGCTCCTTCGCTGCTGAATCACCTTATACATGAACTGAATGATGATAGTATACTTGGTCATTTTATGCCACGTAGTCAAGATTGGTAGAGACAATATTCTGATGTTATTTGCAAGGTTTGAGGTGCTGAATTTTG
This sequence comes from Aleadryas rufinucha, assembly GCA_013397815.1. Taxonomy (NCBI): domain Eukaryota; kingdom Metazoa; phylum Chordata; class Aves; order Passeriformes; genus Aleadryas; species Aleadryas rufinucha. The sequence continues at coordinate 193,138 of VZTH01010925.1, forward strand.
TATTTTATCAACATTATTTTTCTAATAAATATTTGCAAAGCAGTTGAAAAATAATTAGTTGGCTGCCTTAACTGTTATCTGCCTTTTTTTTCTGCTGCATGACATGTCTTGTTTTAGGATGCTAAAGTAAGTTTATTCATACTCTTGATATTAAAGCTTTTGTTTTGATACGGACACAGTATCCCCTTTTATTTACTAGGGCATTGTTAATAGTTATGGAAAAGGTCAGCCTAATGTTTCTAGTTTAAACTACTTCTGTTCAGATGCTATGGAAGTAATGAATACAAAACTGATGATTATTCTTTGGAATTTGGTAATAAACAACTTTCTCTGAATCTAAGGAAAGCTTTCTAAGATTAGAATTAACTTAAAACTTTATGCCTGGTGTGGAATAATGAAATTTCTGTCCTAAAAACTCCTCCCTCTCTGAAAGGGATCAGTTTGACGCTAGGCATACCAAGGTAGCTTGACCTGGTTTTATGAATTAAGCATGTGATCACTAGGAAAAAAAAAAAAAAAGACTTTTTATAAAGATCTGAAGGGCTACTGTGTCTTAGTTGCATCAGTAATTTCATTCACCCATTTATTCGTTCTTTCCTAACAGATTTTTGAGATCCTTGAAACAATTCACCGCAAAATTCACTGACTCTATTGCAAGATCCTTCCCCATCCCTCCCCAGCTCCTACCTCTGTTACTCGGTTGTGGTTTGTTCCCTGCTGGTACATCTAAATTGTTTTATTTTTATTACGCCTAAGGGCACTAAAATCTACCAGCTATTCCTGTGAACCCTGACAATCTAATTAACAGCTCTTTGAAAAGTGCAGCTAATACCATGTTTGCAAACTGCAGTACTTCCATGTTTTCATGTCTTTTCAGCTTTCTTTTTCAATTCAGCATCTTCCATACTAACTCATGTACAGCGCTGCTCAATAGAAACACAGTGTTCATTTACTACTGTCTCAAATTTTCCCTCCGTAGGAAGCAGAGACCCCACGTAGTGTACTTGAAGAAATTGGATTGACATAAATCTTCTCTTCAGCTGATGCCATCTCAGTGTTTCATACTGTAAATGTTCACTGCCTTCATTGTAATGTTTAGCTAATGGTGTAAGATGCTGTTTGTCAGTATTACTGTTTTGCTAAGCTGCTTCATTCAGGCCTACGAGAAAAATACTTTTTTTTTGAAAAGGGAACAGGAAACCTAAGTTCAAAATTTATAAATCAAAGGGAATTAGATTTAAATTGACTCAGTGTTTCCCTTCACTGAATTTATAGGAAAATTGCATTTGACTTCGATAAGTCTTCTGTTTTTTATAAGTGAACTTGACTTCAGGAAATAAATGTACTATTATGACATAAGCATAGTCTGTCTAAATGAAAAGAAACTACACGGACAACTCCAAATATGAAATGTTATGGTGTAGAAATTGTGTTTATGCAACCAAAGAATTTGTTCATCTACATTTTAGTCACCACTTGTGATTATTCTGCTTATTTCAGTTGTTGCATAAAGATTGGAAATATCTGTTTACTACTGAATTTGTCATTATACCAAAGAATCCTGCCAGGATCTGCATATCAAACTGGTAAAAACTGTTAAGGTGATAACTGCTTTTTTAAGAAAACTGATCAACTCACTAGACATGAAGGTGTATTTTAGTGTAGCTACCTTGAGCAAAACTGTGCAAATTACTATACTCAAAAGGGAATGCATGTAGGAGAAAAGGAAAAACAACCCAGACTGAATAAGGAAACTGATTTTAGGTCTAATATTAGCTTGCTTTGACCATGAACACAAGAAAGGAGGTCAGCTTTCAAACTGAATAGAGAGATGATTTCATTTCAATAATGAAAATTGAATACTTTCAAAGATGGGAAAGAAGAAGCTTTACAGAAGGGACCTTTTATTATTTTCTTTCAAAGTCTACCAATTAATTTGTATTTATTGGTGTTTTATAGTTATGCTTTATTGGGTGTATAGGTACCTTTAGGACACACTGTCACAGTCACTTAACTGCTTTTCTTGATCAACACGTTAAACACGTACCACCTCCCTTAAAAAACTCCTGCGTGATGTACAGTTGAACCAACTAATATGCAGTGAGAGCTCTTAAACATTAGATTTGTATAGTATATTCACTACAAATTATGTAAGCTGATCTCCAGTAATATTTTGACACTTTGAGCAGACTTTCAGTAATTAAAAACTACTCCTGTTTCACTTGCAGTAATGTGATCCATGTGTGGTTTTGAGGAGACAGTGGGAGTCTATGCCTGGGAATAGCCAAGTTCTGTTGCCTGTCCCCATGGCAGGGGGGCTGTCCCTGCCATCCCCTCCCAGACACCTCCCCCTAGGAGTTTTGGCTTGTTCACCTGAGCAGTGCTGTGTTTTCACAAAGCTTAGCTCTGGCAGTGCTGCTGGCAGCAGCACTTCTGTGGCCAGCTGGAGAGTGGGTTGAGTAGCACCCAGCCAAAGGAAAAGTGCAGCGTTGCCACTTCTAAGGCCCCTGATCCAGACCCCAGCATCAATACTTGTGGCAACAGAACGGCCAGCCAGGACCAGGCTCTGTGTGCCACTCCTGTGGCAGTGCCAGGGCGGTGCCTGTGAATCCAAGCCATTAGAACTTGTCCACGGATGCCCACTGTAGGATTTACACACAGATTCCAGATGACCAGAGACTGTTTTTGTCCCAGGGCATTTCCCCAGTGCACAGCGGGCAGGGATAGATGAGGGTAGAGGGGTAGCGAAAGACCCTTTGTGTGAGATTGAAGTGGTAAAATGGATTTAAGTCAAACCGGAAGCAATTTTATATGTATTAAAACATGTTTTTAAAGTTTACACTGTCACTTGTATGTGCTTGGCTGGATTAAGCTTCGTTGTGATTGTGACAAACTGTTTGACCTCTGTCTGTCACATTGGTTTAGTTGTAATAAATGTCCATTTTTACACCATTGCTGTGTTTATATGTAATTAGTGCCTGTATTTGCAGAGGAAAGAAGAGGCCACTCAGTGCTGGCTTAAAAAAAGGGAAATTTTATTACAGTGCTTAACCTGTTACTGAGCACTTCATTAAAAAATGTTGAGGATACTGTGTCCAAGTTATTTACATCCATTTAGATTGTAGAGAAAGCAATAAATTAGCAAGTTTTTGGAAAGCTTGCTACATTAAACATGAAATTTATTTAAGTGGATGTTAAATTGATGGGGTTGTACCACTTCATTTGAAAATTAAACCACTTATTGAGAGAGATTTCTGGATAATACAGACTGAATATTCAGTTCTTCTCATAGAATTCTGAGCAAGTCAATACATTTACAATCCTGGTCTCAACCAAAAATATGTCAGATGAATCTTTTCACCTTTCTAAAAGAACTGAACTGCTTGATGCTATCAGCAAAAGCATGGGGAAAAATTAACATTATTAGGCATTTCTGAAATTAATTTGAAATGAAATTCTGGTTTTTGAATTTCCTGTCTTGTGGGGAAGTGTTGTGGGGGAGCTAAATCATAAGTAAGAACTTCTGGATTGTTCAGGCAAGTTGATTGTTGTCTTGAGTGTCTTCAACTTCACTGATTTAAGTCTGTAACGCGAAGAGGCCTTCCTAAACATCTGCTGTTCCTTTTGGGGTAAGGCCACAATGATGGCCGCCCTGTGGCTGCCTCTGTCAAGTTCCCACCTATCATGGGTTAGGCTTGTCCAGCTTGCTTTGCAGTCTGTCCCATGGCTCGACAAAGTGTTACCTGTCCATGCCACATCAGTTTTGGTTTTCAACCGTAGATACTGAATTCACATCAGTGATACATCAGTGCTGAGCGGGAGTGTGTGTGGAATAATTGGGGTTTATTGTAATTGTAAGCTTACAGTGAAAGCAAAATGAGCTGCACTCTCTGGATGATGTAAGAAAGTAAATTAAGCTTTTAGGTTATTAACTACCATAGACTTCCATCTTTCGTGTTTTGTAAGAAGTGCTGATCCAGGACAGGAAGCAGTAGCATCTTTTAGCAGGCTCTTGCATGTCTTTAGAAAAAAACCAGGTTCTTTAGCACACAGGAATGTCACTGGTAAACCTGAGGGCAGTTTCCGATAGACTGAACATGCTAATACAAAACGGGTGCAAAACAGCCATGCCACCATCACAGCACATGAAACTGGGAGAGGAGTCACTCGGGATGCATTTTGGACAATGTGCCCCATACACAAGGGCTGGGGCAGAGAGGGAAGGCCTGGCTGGGTGTCCCTAAGAAAGGCCTTGCATTCAACACACAGACACGTGCCACCCCTCCTCAACTCCTGATGGGGGTTTGCTACTCTGGACAGGCAGACAGGGAATAAAATCCACAGAAGTGGCCACCAGCTATAGTTGGAGGGAAGGCACTGTACTGTGAGGGGGCAAGCCCAGTTCCCTGATGACTTAATTCTGCTGGGCAGCAACAGTGCCTGTGCCTACAGGGGTTCCCACTGCACTGCCACTATTCCCCTTGTGCGGCTGAACGAGGCAGCGTTGCTGCCTGGCTGGGCTGTTCCTCCTCCACTGAAGGGCAGGAGCAGTGCCTTCTCCCCATCCTGACAGAAATGGGGCATCTGGCAGTGCTTGGCACTGCCACCCTGAATCTCTGTGTAAGTGCCAGAGTTACTCCAAAGCACCTCCGTGGTGCCACCAGAATTCGCAACTGAAAAAAAGTATTTTGAAAGCTGCTGCTTTTAAGTAGTCATTAAAATCAAAACAAAACTTGGCCCATATTAATTCACTTTATAAGGTCCTTTTCTGTGAATACGTGGAATAACATGTAGTAGGAACAGGCTATTCCTTACAAATTTAAATCCTTTCTGTGTTCTTCTGGGGCTTTTTCCCTTTGGGAAAGAAAATAATTAAGCTTAGCATTAAAAAACTACTAGTCTGTTGTCTCTCCAGAATAAAATAGCTCACTCAGATAATAATAAGGAAACACAAAACCATGCATATAACACTACTTAAGGTTATGAAGCAGAGAATACGGAAAAATACGAACTCGGAAGTTAGAAAACTGGTAGAATCCCAGGTTTCATGCTAACAAATGCAAGCTAAATGTCAGATCTACAGCACTCAAATTCTGTGTAACAAACAGACGGTGTGTGAAAGTGAAGGGCAGTCAGAGCTACCAGTCCTACACTACACAGGTACAGCCAGCGCATTTGGGTCCAGACCTCAAGAAAAACAAGCTGAAGCTTCAGCCATTGTAGTAGCAGAAATAAAGTATATTTAAATTTTTACATGCATTTCTCAGCAAGTTTGGTTTTTGGTTTTTTTTTTTAAATACAGCGACTCAGCTTCCCAGATCCTGTTACAAAACTGTGGGGACAAGGAGCCTAATTACCCATGGAATTCTCACATGGGTGTTACTGGGCACTTAGTTTCTAATCCCACAGAGGCCTGATTTGCTTATTTCACCTGACTGGTCACAGGTTCCCACCACCCCCCTCCACCACTTTTCCGTGACAGCTGATTTTGCTGGGATAATGCTCCGCGACATCCGGCCGCGTGACACGGGATGCACAGCATCTGCACGGGCACAAGTCAGCTCTCACACCAGAGCTGTGGGAAGCAGGGCAGCCCCAGGGAACAGAAGATGTTACCGGCCTGCTGGTGGCGAACTGAACCAGAGTTTGCCGCATGCTGTGCAAGTGACCCAGTGAGACAACTGGGCATCTATGAAAAAAATAGAAACCTCAGGGAAAATTTGTTGCTAAGGTGTAGTGAGAAAAAGGTACATTTTAAGAAACTGGCCGTCACAAATTTCTCAAATGGAATTAAAAACTTAGTGCTGTCTATCCTTTGAAATATGCCTTTCAAAAAAGTTATTATTTCAAAAGTTATGCTATTAAATTACAACTCCTACATCTGGTAATAACTAAAACATTTAATCAAATTAACTAAGCTAAAGCTCTGCCTACAGTTATGACAATATATAGTGAAAGTCGGGTTTGAACTGAACATCACTTTTGTTGTATTACTCCATATTGGACAAGTTACACATGAAGAAAGAAGGAAAAACGTATAATCAGCATGCTAGGTGCAGTATGCATTTAGAAAAGCAAAATATATATATTATATCCAGACGCAATGTTCAGTTGATCTTAACTATCCTGGCAAAAACGTTCTTGCTGTGAGGAATGCTATTGGTAAAATTTAGATACCCAGATTTTCTAAGGGAGTTTATGTTACACTGTTGGGAGTTGTAATGAATTCCTGTTTGGGAGCACTTCATGTCTGCTTTAGGCTTCTAACTCATGGGGTCCGATCAGTTCTCTAAAGGCAGGAGGCCCAGTTCTTTGGAGAGGCTAAAGACAGCGAGGGCACCTGCACCTTCAGTGCCACAAGCTCTCTCCAAGTGTGTGAGGACACTGAGGTGCCTAAGTTAAAAACCTGAAGATAAGCCATGTGAAATACAGTACATCTAACAGCACAAATCTTTTATTTAAAAGTGAAAAAATACTGGTAAGGATTTATCTAACTGCAGGTACTTTGCTAATATAGCTGTCATTTCAAAAGGGTTTTGTCCCAGTAATTTCATTTTTATGTACCCTACTTTTCACCTTGGCCGTAGGAAAGCAAGGCAGTAAGGTGCCTTTAACTGTTCATAAAATAAACCTAAAACGGCTCTAAGTCTAGTCCTCCTCTCCCAAAAACATAAAGTATTCTTTCATGTATAAACCCTTCAGTTTCTTCAGCCACTCTGCAGCCATCTCGGTTGAGCCTTCACAATCACAGCTTTGGTTCCCAGATGGACACTTTCCACCCCTCCAGCACAGGTTAGGCAGGTTGTTTTCACCTACAAATGGTGTGCAACCAAGAGGTATGCAAAGTATTTCTAACTTCACTTGAGGACTACAGTTGCATGGTCTCCACTCCTACTTGGGGATTATGGTACTGAATAAACTGATTGTTTCTCTGTGTACTTGCTACTTGGTTTTAGTCTACTGCAATCCCTACAAGCAATCAGCTCAGCAGCTCAGTCAGGGCAGAGAAAAATCCAACACTCATGACCAAAAAGCTCCTACTGGGAAAGTATTGTACAATCAAACAGTGATGTCTTTGAGATCCCTTTTCTCCAGCTCATAAAACAATTATATTTTCTTTGTCTAGAAAGAGATTTCCCATAAACAGATGAAAAATACAAATGGCAGTCATCTACACAGACCTGGATCTGCAGTGTGCTGGGCTGTGAATTCACTGCACACTGGCTGTTCTGTACTAACTCCTTACAGGGACAGTAAATACTTAACACACACATAACAGAAATAAGCATATACCAAAGAGGCTTCACTTCTCTATTTGTACTCAGTGTGCATCCAGGTGTTGCAGCAGTTCAGAGGGACAGAGTAGCTAGAGTACTTGACATTCACACCTTCTATAGGACTTAAAACTTTTAATTTTCTCAAGCTTCGCACACAGTAAACTATGTTCCTTTATTAGGAAGAAACATTTTAATGTGCAAGAACACTTTATTTGAAATTCAAATATATCTGGTGCCCTATTGGAAAGATTTCTTTGTCAGCTCTTATTTTTATCAATTAGTGATTTCTGAAAGTAATTATCACTTTGTTTTGGGAGTTTCACTATTTTTTCCTCTGCTGCTTGATCTCTTTTTACCCCTGCTCCTGGATCGAGAGGAACTCCTGCTTCTGCTCCTGCTGCGTGTCCGACTGTGACTCCTGCTGCGACTGCGGCCTCTCCTCTTCCTGCCCCTGCTGTGAGACCTCCTCCTCTCTCGACTTCTCGACCTCCCCGACCGGCGCCGCCTCTTGCTTTTGCGGCGATTCTTTTTTCTCTCAGACTCTCCATTTCTCCGGTAGGAATGGTCTGGGCTTGGGCTGCCCCTTCTCCTGGACCGGCTGTAATAGTCGTCACGATGGCTTGATCTGTTTCTCCTCTCAGAGTTTTTAGACAACTGATGAGTCCGTTCAGGAGAAATACGTATGTCTCTATTGGCCTCCCAAAACTCATTGTTTGGATTTTTGAAAACGTGAAGAAAGTTGCAATGTTTCCCTCTCGGACACTTCTGCCTTTCAAATAAGCCTGCAACAGATTAGGGTTTGCTTTTTTATGAACCAGACCTGTTAAATCTCTTTCTTCATTATGTACCTACTGGAAGAAATTTAGTAAACTGAATTTTTCTTCTCCAAACAGAAGAACATGCATCTGACCACCTATCAATTTAATTCACACAAGATTAATTTTGACTGTGTACTCTTCTTGGAATTAGCTTTTTAACAGCTATGAAGATTTGGTTTTAGCTTAGAACAAACTTAATTTTTCATATAATTTCATTACATTTCATTTACCTTAATGTAAGAAGGTAAATCTAGATAAGTCAAATGTTATAGTTACTGCTAAGAACTGTTGATAGTTCAGAAACTGCTAGTGCTTCTCAAGAGATAAATTAGCACTTCCTGTAGTTTCACCTTAAGATTATTATTTCTAAAGCTAGAATCCAAACCTTCATGTCTAGACCACGGTAAATCCACTAGAACAATTCAGACAGTTACATGATGTGGTGTAATACTCCCTTTCTTTCCTGGATCTACACAAGCAAGTTAGCACATTTGTCTTCCAAACAGAAATGAATACAACATTAGGCAGATCTGAAAGCTACAGACTAATCCCTCTTTTTCACTTCCATGAGCGAGTACTCTTTCAGTAACACATATTCTCTTTTCCAAGACTCACCACATATGGCAGTCTTCCACCTCGTCACAGGACAGAATTCACAATGAAGCTGTCTGCCTGCATACCATCGTCCACTGAACAGAGCCAGAGCTGCCTGACAGTCCTTCTCCCTTTAAAAAGTAAAAACAACAGAGAGCATTACCATCACACAATTATTTCAGACACCCCTGACCAATTCTGGGCTCCCATTACAGTATGAGAATGAACTGCATGGATGCTACAAACACTTGTCATTCATTGCTCAGCTCTGGAGTTCAGTTCCAACACTTGGTAAGACTGCAAGTACTTACGACTGGTACTGGACGTACACATTTCCTCGCAGGTGAGGCTCATAGTTGCAACTGACCTGAGGGGATGGAAACATGAAGTTAGGGCAGTGGAAGGTTTATGCTATACAGCAGCTCACACATTCTGGAGATGGGCAATTCTCATTTGTAACAGTTCATCCATATCAACTTAGAGATGATTTTCTTCTGAACACTTAGTGTTAATAAAAAAAAAAAAAAAAAAAAAAGCCTTTTTGGCTTATGTTTGACTGTTTCCAGCATTATGCTTTGACTAACTCTGGGACCTTGACTTCACTTAGTCCACAAGACAGCTTGTACTCCATTGTCTTGCACCTGTCTGGGCCAGCCCTACTGTGCAACAGCCAAATCCTGCTCTGACAACAATTAGTAGTATCTTCAAGTGGAAATGAGGGATTCATTACAGTAAGAGACTCTAGAGCAGTGTATCTTCACAGCATCCCTGCAAAATGTGTCCAAAAAGCTGAAGACACCATCTTTCACTGTACAGTTCTAAAAAACCTTTTTTTGTAATGACTTAGCATTCAAAGTATATCTAAAGCTCTCAAAAATACACAAATTACCTTTGAAAAAGCTTGCTGCTAGTTATTACAAAAGATTCTGAGACGGGCAGGTCCAAGCAGGTGGAATCCAGTTCTCCAGGGCAGAACTGCCATTCCAGCCTCTGCTGCCTGCAGGCCTTGTCCAATATCCACAGCAAATGAGATTAGTGGTTCCTTTCATCCTTGAACCCTGACTGACCCTCAGGGAATACCTCTTGGTATGCTGGATCAGGAAAGGGCTTCAGCCACAATAACTACCAGTTGCATAATTAAGTATTACAGGATAAGTAGTCAAACTATTTGAGATAAACAATGTCAACACAAGAACAAGTGAGAATGATTTTGCCATAGCCATTTTTGGGTAGGAAAAGAACCCTAGTGTTCTAGGGTGGTGTTTAATCAGGATCTTCCAGATTCTGGAGCAGCTTCCCAGAAAAAACAGCCAGAATAAAACCTTGGGCTACACTGGAAAAGGAAGGGGTGTGTATAATCTGATTCTAAACAGTCACAGAGTCTCAGCTCACTCACAGTTAAGATCCCTGCAGCCAACATGTCATTCTGAAAGCATCTCTAATGTAGTGAAAATGTCCATGAGAATCACCTTGCTGTTGCACAATTGCCTCAGAAGCCAAGGAATGCCACACTAACAGTCACAGGGACCCAAGCAGGTGCAGCTTAGCACAGCTACACAGAATGCCTGTACAAAGCCAAGGACCTGACTTTGCCAATAAGGCTTTTCAAGCCATGCTCCATAGGGAATCTGCATCCTGTCTTCTAGTAGAGGACAGCCTGCTAATACCCCATGAGTCAAAATATGGAGGGGATACTCCACTCCTCCAAACAAGTGAAGGTTTCTTACCTATAAAGCTCATAATACAACTACTGAAAACTCACTCCTACTTTCCTCTTGCTTGAAATGCTAATGCCATCTCAGTCCTGAGGCAGCGGTCACTGGATGAACACAAAAGGAGAAAAGGCACTATGTGCCTCCTGGTGACTGCAGGAAAACACTCAGGAATGGCAAACAGAAAGGGATGCTGCAATAGATTCTGATACAAGGAGATTGCACCATCCCAGCTGCATATTTTGGGGCAACATGGGACTGTTAACACACATCATTCATCTCTGAGGTCTCCATTTACAGATCCCTCTTTTTCCCCGTAAGAAATCACAATATAAATGGGAAAAAAACAGTACAAAACATTCAGCAAACCAAATGCACAAATCTCAAGACCATTTATGTAACTTATCTTTCTATAATTCTTCCTACTGAAATATCTGTTATCTTTTCAGTTCATTGTAATTTGATTTTATTTTATTCAGCCAGTCCTACAATGACATTGTTTGGGTGTACACTCCAAATACATTTCATACCCCACTATTTCATTCCTTAGGCCCAAATACAGTAGCTCAGATGTATTTATCAGTCTTAGTGTCTAACAGACTTAGTGGACCCTCTGGGGCTTTGCACAGGGTAAGAAAAGAAAGGACTGTGAGATAAGTGGACAATTGAGCAGTCTGGATGACTATAGAATAGCAATACAAAAGCACAAGCTTTTGTTCAGGGGAATGGGAGAGAAGATTCACCTAGAGTAAGATGGTGCTCCGTAAGAGCAGTGACAAGTTTATAGGTGACATGAGAGACACACAGTTTGCTGTAAGGACACTGCATAGTTCCCTAGTGCACACAGGATTTAGCTGGGACATGCTAGACAGAACTTCTCTTAAGGCTCATAAACCACACTTCGATGCATACCTTGAATTGAACCACCTTCCCCACATTCTGAAATTCGGGGAGCACGTCCTCATAGAACTCCAGGAACTGCTGGTACGTCTCCTCGTCACTGTACTCGAGACTGGCATCTGTGTCATAGTCGTCTCTCCGGCACTGCTCCATGCCAAAAGTGATGAACATCCCTCGCACCAGCAGTGTCTTGCTAGATGTGGGGTAGTTATGCTTGCGAGAACACCTGGACAGGTGTAGTGAAGAAAGAGAAGTGGAAAGATTGGTACTTTCAGCAGAAAATACACTTGTTGAAGCTTCAAACATTTGCCATTTTCACTTACAGTTATTGTAAAAGAAAATCCATTAGTGGAAGATCAAGGTATTTCAATTACTAAACCAAATCTTTTGGAGTGAGTTTGTACATAACTTTAATGCTTCCTTAATACCATTAACAAACACATTCTTGCTTAAGAAACCACACCTACAAAAGCTATAGATACTCGTGTCACAATGAGAGCTGAAGTAATTTCTTTTCGGTTACTATGGTTAATGTGTTCCCATTTTCTGAAGGACTTAAAAGATTGTTAGAAGTCTTTCTATAAAGAGATTTTAAAGCAAGTCCCTGCTCTTCTTTTTGCAAACTGAACAACTTTTACTCAAGTTGTTCTCATCATATGGGGGTGGAAAGCAGGAGGGAGGGACGAACAGCACATTTAGACCTGGACCTGCATGAGTACAAGACTGGTATTTTTCCATTTCTAACAACAACAACAACCACAACCACCCCCCCAAAGAAACCAACCAAACAAAAAAAAAAAAACACCCAAAAACAAAACCAAAAAACCACACCAAACAACAACAACAAAAAGATTCTTGTAAGTCAGTCTTATCTTGATCTGCATCTTCTTGGCAGCCATAAAAGTATTAGGTTTCCCTCACCATCCATCATATTCAGGTTACCTCACTAACATGCTGAAATACAGTTCTCCCCTAGACACCTTTAGATTCAGTAAGAACACAGATGTTCTCCATGTTTATTTCACTGTGCTTTATGATTCCCATTCAATACTTTACCAAGCAACTGTGTCATGCACTGTCCAACACATTTCTCCTTTTCATGACATGATCAGAAAACCATCCAGACTAGTCTAGTCTCTTTATGTCACTGGACAGCACATACAAACTGCAGGGAGGTCAGGTCTCAAAAAGGGCAATTACAACCTAGACTCCAGCTAGGAAGTTTTTCTGCATCCAGTCAGTCAGAAATGGACTCTCACCTTCTGGTTGACACCTTAGACTTCAAAAAGCAAACAACAACAAAAAAATCCAATCTCCAAACCCAAAGCTAAACCAGGAGACAATTATTGTGATGATTATTATTTATTTACATTTTAGAAGCTGCCTCCTTTTGCTGTTCAATTTCAATAATAGAACACAAAATCTTAAACCAAACCAATATTGTCTGTACATAAAATGATATATTCACGTGACAGAACAAAAGGAACTGCAAGGAAAATGAATGACCCAAGAATCCAGTATTACTGCAAAATGTTAGTGTTTGAATTACTGGGGAAATTGGTAGTAGCAAACTCAGCCAGTTTTAGCTTCTTCAAGACATAGTGAGCTTTGACAAGATTCAACAGTTATTTGTTGATAACACTGCCTGTTAGTTTTTCACAACTTCTTCCAACCCATCCTTCCAGTCCTACCCTAGCTGTACCAATCCTTCAACTCACAGACAGCACCAGATGTTAAAATTACCAGATTATGAAGGAAGCAGGTATGTGAGGAAAAAGAAGGAAGATGAAAGAGAAGTAACTGAGATCAACAGGGGTGAAAGAAGAAGGGCAGAATACCATGTTTCTCAGTATTTATTTTCCAAGGGTTATTCATAGTTCAAATGCAAAGTTCAAAGCAAAACTGAATTTCATGCAATCCATAAATAATCCATGCAGGCTATCTCCATTAAAGACCACTGAAACAAAAACACTGCAAAGATTACAAAGAGCTAGACATTTGAAAAAAAATGCTGTCTGCAGTGACACAGCTGGTGAAATTTTTATTATGGCATTCAACATATATTTAAGAATAGAAAAAAAAAGATGTGAACTTGAAGCTTCCATATAGTTGAATTATCTTATAATTATCCACAATATACATCACACTGGAACAAATTACTCCTAGGATAAAGAAAACTACAATAGCTGGACCACACACATTTCAGTGATACAAGTTAGTAAAATAACCTCGTAAGTTTTTGCTGAAGATTCATGCAATACATATCAGAATCCTTTCCTGCTAAGCTGTTCTTTCTCCTAAGCACAAAAAAAATCAGGGATTTTCCAGCCAGAAGCTGCATTTGGGTCATCATTCTCCCTGGTCAGCGATGAACATGTACTCCATAACCTCATTTATACTTCTGGCTTCCTGTACGTCCTCTGGCAACACATTTGCCATTTGTTTCATATGAGAAAGTCCTTTCTTTTTCAGAGCTGGTGAACATTCAGAGACACCTGACTAAACTGCAAATAGTAATTCCCACCCTACTCCTGAGTTTGCTGTTCATCTACCACAGTCCTCCTCCATCCCCCTCTTTGAAAGCAGAATCTGGACTTGTCAGCCACTTCTACAGAGGTGTTGCTCATCTCTCATCACCCTGATGAGCTTCTCTGTTCTTACCTTTTACTACACTTCCCTCCTGAGAGAGGGTACCCTGTCAGTGTACCAGAATCATGAATGAATGTATCACACATTTAAATAGTGAGAACTCTGGAAGCTACACGACAGCTTTCCCCACTGTGAAGATTTACCTTAACTTACTTTAGTCCATTTGGGATTTGAACATATGCAAATTGGAAAATATAAAAAACCTAACGTCTGACATATCAGACCTGTACTAATAACAGACTACATACATTCTGTCAGAATATATCTGTGCATGTGTCTAAGCTAAGGAAAACTCAGTCTGACCAATGTAGCCAGAATACACCATCAATAATGTGCCGTAACAATAAACAGCTCAATTCCAGCCAGGCAATGCTCTGTTGTCAGTCCACGTCCAAATACACAAAAGTATTTTATGCAACAATTTTTCCTCAGTTTGCTTATGACCTAATTAAGTTGCCTCCCTTTCATCTCCCCAAGACATTTCTATCCTGGTAAATATTCAACGGATTACCTGTCTCCAAATCGGCAGGAACCTGTTTTAATATAGAATGGGCAGTTCGCTCTATCCTTCTCTGTTCCCAGATTCTCTGGGGGCTCTGGGTTATGCCAACTCACACCATTCTCCAGCTGTGGAAGTAACATTAAAATAGACAGAAGTTAGAGAACAGTAAAGAAATGGAGTGGCAAAAATAAAACTAACAACTAAATTCACATGCAGTTATGAGCACTTGTTTCTACAAAGCAAGCTGAACCTATTTAAAGCATTGTTTTTCAAATCTGCCCTGTGCCTTGTGTCTCACTTTATACACCTGTGTCGTGGTTTAACCCCAGCTAGCAGCCAAGCCCCACAGAGCCACTCGTTCATGGCCCCACCAGCAGGATCAGGGAGAGAATGGAAGGGTAAAATATAGAAACCTCACGGGTTGAAATAAAGACAGTTTAAGAGGGAAAGCAAAAGCCAGGCACACAAGCAAAGCAAATCCAGAAATTCATTCACTGCATCCCATGGGCAGGCAGGTGTTCAGCCATCTCCAGGAGGGCAGGGCCCCACCACATGTAACAGAGACTTGGGAAGACAAACTCCAACTCCAAATGTCCCCCCCCACTTCCTCCTTCTCGTCCCCCCTTTATATACTGAGCATGACATCAAATGGTTTGGAATATCCCTCTGGTCAGTTGGGGTCACCTGTCCTGGCTGTGTCTCCTCCCAACGTACCATGCACCCTCTGCCCCTTCCCCAATGCAGCAGTATGAGAAGCAGAGAAGGCCTTGGCTCTGTGTAAGCCCTGCTCAGCAATAACAAAAACATCTCCACATTCTCAACCCTATTTTAAGTGTAAATCCAAAATGAAGCCCCATACTAGCCACCATGAAAAAAATTAACTCTACCCCAGCCAAAACCACCACAACTTGGCAGAGAGAAAGCTATGACTATTTACTTATTTTTCTCTGCAACAGCCCAAAGCTCAGCAAGCTCAGCATTATCACTGTTACGTGCATATAGAAAAGGCTAAAATAAAAGTAACCTGTTAAAAGGCCAGAATTTAAAAAAATTAAATTCATAGTTACTGGAAGTAAGTGTCCATACTGATCATCTTGGATCATTAAGATTTCTATAATTCAAAATGGCTTTACCAAGTTGCAAGCCTTGAATGACTACAACCAAGACACATATCTAAAAAAAGGAATTTTCATTCTAACCAAATAATCTGTAAAGCTGACTGGCCTAAGTTCTCATTTTAAATCAAATGAAAACTCTTTTTATTCACAAACAGCATTTGACCTAGCTACCAATTCTGGTCATGACTTGCAGCCATAATTTTCTATCACCAGAACAGCCCTGTTATGTCAGCAGTAACTGAACCCTGAACTGATTCTCTAATGCAGTCTCAAACATACCACATTTCTGACTGTTCCTTCGCAGACATGACTGCTAATGCATCTTGAACTCTGGGCAGCAGTTCAGAGCAGTTTCCTACCCGTCTTATGAATCAGATTCCCCAAAGAACTGTTTAAACATGATTTGGAACCAAATGTAACTCCAATGTGGCTATGGCAGCCAATAAACAATGGATAACTAGGTTAAAACTTATTTTTCAGATTCATGCAGTGGTTTAAACAGAGCAAGAATCTTCACAAGTTAAACCATGTGACAGGGATAAAAAGCCCAATTATTCTTTAAGGCAATCTGTAAGATTCAAATGAAAACTGCAGGTTTTTTTGCTATGCACTGCCAGCTTGAGATCCATGCTCTTCCAGGCATCCAAGCAGTCAAGCTTCTCCCTCCCCCATCTTTTTTTTCTTTTCCTTAAAGGTGTGTTCCCTCCTCTGCCACTGAATCCTCTTAGTTGGAGCCTGACATCTGCTTAAAAAGACAAGTTTATCTTGCCACCCAGGACTAACAGATTTATTTAGAATTACAATTTACAAATAAACCATCATGCATAGTGGTTTTTAACAGTACACAGCAGTATTTCCAGGTTCATTTTGACTCAGACCTCCTGAACAGTCATCAGCATGCACAACTGCACTGCCACCAACCAGCCAGAAATATGCTTAATTATGTTCCACCCAGTAAATAATTGTTTACAGCTCATGCAAGCCACTATATATTAAATTTATTCAGGCCATTAGGTTCTCGAGAGCAGATGGACAGCATGCTAGAAGGCAAACACTGGATGGAAATTAAATTACTTTTCAGTTCTTTTTTCAAGAATTCCCTGAGCATACCTGGCTTTCAGCTTGATCCAGCATCCTCTGCACAGCTGCCTATAAATGGTGCAAACACAGGACTAGTGAAAACCCTGAGGACACGCAAAACATCTGGTTTCTTTAGTTAAGAACCTAATTTACAATGCTCAGTGATTATGTATAATGAAAGTGTGATGGGGTTTGCTTTAAAAACAGGAGATTTACTTTGGCTCTGTAGCAATTAATGTACTACAAAGCTGTTAAAAGGATACATCAGACAAGACCCTCACGTAGATGATTTTCTAAACTAAATGACAGACAACATAAAAGTTTAATTTTCTTTTTTAAAACTATCATTGAACTATTGATGCTTAAATCTATCTCCTGCTCTAGTACACAGCCTGGTTACAGTTAAGTCCATAATCGTTTAGTTGCACTAAATGTTTTAACTTACACATTTTATGGAACACACAGAACAACACAATGCTTAGTGAGCCTCTGTTAAAGCAAAAGATGTAATTCTTAAGAAACTTAAACATCATAAGTTAACCACATCTAGACTTCCAAATACAGGAAAGCAACAAAGATATTCTTTCCTTTCCTTTTCCTAAGTGGGCTGAGCAGAACAATAACAATTCCAAAACTGGCTGGACACTACTTCTAACAAATTGTTCTATGAAGTTTCTAGAAAAAAGACATTTAAACATAATCAAGAAAAGAAAATATGCTAGGACCAGTTTAATCTGGAAGATAATTAATTAAATTAAAAAAGAACAAATAAAAATTAAAAAATGCAATTCAAGATGAGGACCCAGACAGCATCTGGTACTGATCACCAAGGATGTCAGACATTATCCACCCTAATAAAGAAAAATGAAACAGAACAAATGAAACTCCCCGAACCACATAAACAAAAAAAACAAAGCCAAAACCACTCCTTCACCCTCCCCAAAAAAGCCTCAAACCACTAGCATCCATCACACCAGAAAATCTATTTCTTCATTTTAGGGAGGGAAATTAGTTTTTTTCTTACATCACAGTTAAAATTTGAGTAAACTGCTGTTTCAAGACACAGGCAAAACCAATTAAACAACTTTCTGCTGCTAGAATGGGTGGCTCCACTCCTAGCTGGGTAATCACTTTTCTTCTGGGTGCCTGTCAATGCCCTCTATGAGCCAGTTTAACTCACTATCCCAGTAAATAGTAACCCAGAAAAACACAAAGCAAAGAATCCAACAACCAAGCAAAAAAGAAAGCTGCTTCTGTCTAGTTCAGGGACACAAGTTATCCCACTGAGGACTTGGGCACACCCAGACACAAAGACAGAGGGGAAGAATAAAATCCTGCTGTTACCATGGTTCAACTCTCTTCAAACTATATCTCTACCCTAAATAAAGGACACGAGCATCCTTTTCTCTCCCTGTTCCGCAAAAAGAGAAATGGACACTCAGTACCTGAGGGAGTACGACAGGAAATACAACCACTGCTGTTCTTTGACATCCCTCATTCAAGTGTTACATAATCAGCGGCACAACCAACTATTAACTGCAGAGAGACAGAACTGTCTGGTCATGGCTCTTCTGCCGTGGCTACCAGACACAGCCTCAACACACCTCCCAGTGAAATGACTGCAAACTTTGTGATTGTGGAGAATCTAAAATCACCAGATCCTAGAAAGCTGCAGTCACTCTTCAGTGGCAATAAGGCCAGTCCTCACACTGCATTACTGTACAGGACATCTTACATCCAGGTCACTGAACTTCTAAAACTTAAGAAAAATGTATCGTGAACAGAAACATTATCAATGATTTATATCTTCAATATCATTTTTTATTCCACCCAAGGAGCTCTGAAAAAAAGATACGTCCTGTTGGATGAGTCAGGTAAAGAAGAGCTGTAACACATCTTTTGATTAAGAACTGTGTTAAGGAACAGCAGCAATGTATTTCCATATTCTATATCCTCTTTGGGCATTTTCTTCAGCACTGACTGTGTTCAACTGGGACATTAAGGAAGGATTATCTTTAACACATGATGCAGAAAGTGCACTTATCAGAACCTGCACTGGCATACTGCCTTCGTATTTACCTGATGTAAACAATTACACACTGTGAACAACCACATGCGTTAAAAAGAGTTACCCTGGATGCTCTTTAACACTGAATAATAGTTTAGTAACTTAGACAGAATGGGTTAACTAATGTATTTGCTAATTATAACAAAATCCCTCTTCAACATGCATAACTGTTGTATCTGATCATGTCACAGGATATATAATACGTATATCCTCCCAACACCAGGAATCACCTCTCTCTCTCTCTTCTCCTGTTGCTTCTGCTGTGCCACTTCTCTCTCTTTTCTTTGCTGCTCTTCCCATTCTTCTTTGATCTTCCTCTTTATAATAAAAAAAAAATTAAGGAACAATGTTTTACAATCAAAGTCAAAACCACCATGTTGCATTACAACTCCTTGACCATTAAGTTTTCATCCAGTCAGAAGCAACTAAATCTCTGACAAAAACCCTTTTAAGAGTTGTTGTTTTCTTCTCTTTTCAATTTTGCTTTTCTATACAAAAGACAGGAGAGTCTATGCTTTCAAACACAACAGCATCAAGAAAAATGGGTCCATCACAAAATAATACAAGGTATTACACTAAGTCTAACTTGTTGCCAAGCACGACTATAAGTTTTTATATCTTTATACCTCTTCTTCTTCTTGACGCTTTCTTGCAGCCTCTTCTTTTTCTTTCTTTAGCTTGAACTCTTCTTGGGCCTTTTCTTCTCTCAGCAACCACTGCTCATGTAGTTTTTGTCTACCAAAGAAACCAGACACCACTCAGACCACCCACTTAATGACTACCCATAACTGATGTGACTGTCATAAACACAACTCAACTTTATTACTATAGTAATAACTGCAACTTATCTAATCTTCTTTAAAAGAGAAAATCCCATAGGAATCATTCAACCTTTAGAGGAAAGGACGGTGTAGCGTGACATGTTCAATAAAGATTGTGTTTCATAGAATATATTCAAACTTTTTAAAGTACCAAAATGGCATTTATTACAGAAGTGTTCATTGCATACATGCCATTTTCTAGATTCCTCACCTTTCTGCCTCAAGTTTTTTTTCTTCCTCTTCTTCCTCCTCTTCTTCTACTTCCTCCTCTTCCTCCTCTGACACAGATTCATCTTTTTCTGCAGCTTCTGAGAAAAAACAATGCATGAAAAGTTCAATGCATCTACATAACATCTACATGATGCTACAGCCAACAGAGATACACAAAATGGTATCTTTACCAAAAAAAAAACCAACCCCAATCACTTCTAGTTCCACTGACAGTACCAAATTCAGTTACCTGAGTCCCTTAGTTTGGCAAGTGCCTGCCGCTTTTTTTTCCTCTTCTCCTTCTTCAGAATAGCTCTGTACTTTTGATGGCTGAAGATGAAAGAACATTACTTATGTTAAAACTGCCAAACAAATAATTTTTACTGTCACACATGCACTTAATTTCCTTCAGCAATACAAAATCCCACAAACTGCAAAATTAACAAGCACTTATATGAAACAGTAACTCCACAGCAGCATCTGATGTGACAATGAAATCTGTAAATCTGTGGCTGTGCTGTTAAGACTTGCACGTGGGCAGCAGCAAGAAGACACCACACATGGGGTCTCATCCTTTTTGAGCTCTGCAGTATTTGACATCACCACCAACTCCGTGAAATCTTCCTCAGCTCCTGAAACTTGGTCACTAGATAAGATCAGGGAGAAAAGCTTGGGGATCTCCTACCCTACAATTCTGGCACACATTTCAGCACATTCTAGTCTTTCTGTTACAGGACATGAAATTTCAAGTCCTTTCTCTTCTCCTTTGATATTCTCCACAGGCAGCAGAATCAATGCACAGCTAACAAAACACACTCCACAGCCCCCACAGACAATGCTCAGCTCTGCTCTTCTGCTACAGAAGCTTGGCCAGACTCTTCCTTGCTTGTCTGACAGCTTTGAACAGCTGCCTACAAGCAGCACCATGTTTTCACTATGGTTAAAATGCCTCTAATGTCTAACAGCCTTTTCATGTCAAGCTCTTTTCTGTCAAATTTCATTTTATCTTTCCTCTTCCTAACCAGTTCATAATGGAAAAACAAGAAGGAGGAACGATCTTCAGCTGTTGTTATGGTGCCACACCAAATCCTGACGGGAGATCAAAACCTACCCCTTCTGGAGTGTAATTTTAAAGATTCCACAAGCGTAACTCAGACAGCCAGAACTTCACCCACATCTCCAATCCTGTTCAGGATTGCTCACATCCTCACCAGCTGCACGTGCCAAGGTGACACCACGGCGCGTGTGCCGGCAGCAGCGCCTGCACGCACAGACCAATGTCCCCACCTGGGCCCTCTGCCTCTGACCCGGCCAGCCTGGCCGCTTCTCACCTCGCGTCCCTGCCTGAAACACATAGCATCCCTCAGCAGATGCCTGGGGCTGACAACCGAGAACCTCCTTCCCAGTTCCCTGGAAACTTCCCTTTCTTGAAACCCAAGGAAGGAAGGGACGGAGGAACTCCCCTTACTCTCATGTCAGCACTCGAGGAGATGGGCACACAGCTGACGCGCACGGAGCAGCGGAGCCCAAGCCGCTCCAGGGCTGGGGTTCGCCTCTCCCTCCAGCCGCACGACACCGGAGCAAGGCCTTGGCAAACACCTGGACACCTCGACCGGAGAATCCCGTTGTGAGCATGGCTGCCCTGGCCCACAGCCTCCGCGGCGGGGCTGGACAGGGCTCAGCCCGGGCACGCACATGCCGCTCCCTCCCCGCGCCGCGGCCTCCGCCGCTCCTCACGTCACCCACGGCCGCCGCTCTC
>VZTH01010926.1:0-15788 GCA_013397815.1 Aleadryas rufinucha
AAAAGCCTTGCCTTTTGATTTCAGTCTGCATGGTCAGAAATTGTTGCCCAGAGAAGCTGTGGCTGCCCCACCCCTGGAAGTGCTCAAGGTCAGGTTGGACCAAGGATCATCTCATGCCACTCCCTGCCATGGGCAGAGACGCCTTCCACTAGACCAGGTTGCTCCAAACTGGCCTTGAACACTTCCAGGGATTGTAATTCCACACTGAAACAGTTTAAATTCTTCTTTTTGGGCCCTGTTGACTGTGTTGTGTTGCTCAGTGAGATGTAGTGTGGGCATTTTTCATGTGGCACTGCACTGAAAATGGAGCTGGGTGACAATTAAGGCAGACTCAGAATGGACTGAAAATGTCTCAGTGTTTTGCTCCTGGCTTTGTTTTGCCCCTGCAAAGTCTGATCTAAAGATTCAAACTCATTCTGTAAGAGTTAACACAACATAATGACTCCAAATATTCCTGATTGCTTGTTGCTGATGAATTCAGGATCAAACACAATGTAATAGGCCTTGGGGAGAGTGTTTTTTGGGGTTTGTGGGTTTATCAGAGTTGTTTTTCCATCAGTCCTTCTCTGCTCCTGAAATAAAACTGCAGTGCTGTCCAGAAATACTTAATGACTGTGAAACTGCTGAAGGATGTCATGGACATAACACTGTGGGGCTATCTCTTGACTCTTGGGGTGCTTTAGGGCTAATGGAAAACAGCCATTAATTGTGAGATTTGCTTTATGGCCGTGTGCTCGGGAAGCAGCAACTTATTCCATTTTAATTTACTTCTGCTGTTTGATCTGTTAAGATTCACACTTTCCAACTTTCATCTGCAGCCCTGGGGGACAGAAGTGCATTTTAAACCAAAATGATGTCTGGATTCTTTTATGGAGACAACAAAGCTGGGTTTCAATTAAACAATGTGAAGTAGCTTGAGACTAAGAATGAATTCACAGGTGCTGGTGGCACAGACCTGGGAGAACTGTGGCACTGGTGGCACAAGCTGTGACACTTTCTTGGGATGGTGTGGCAAGGTTTGGGCAGCTGGGGGGCTGCAGGGGTGATGCTGTGAGAGGAGATCAGGGATGCCCCGTGATGGACACAGCTCATTCCAGCCATGTCCAAGGACCTGCCTCTGGCCAAAGCCAAGCTGGTGACACTGGGGACACCTCTGGGATAACTTATTTAAGGTGTAAATGAGGAGATGTGAAAGAGGCAGCTCTGCAGACAGCCAGGGCGAGGCAGGAGGAGGGGCAGGAGCTGCTCCAGGTGCTGGAGCTGAGATTCCCCTGAGATTCCGTGGGGCAGCCCATGGGGAGGCAGCTGTGCCCCTGCAGCCCATGGAGATGTCCAGGGACACCGAGATCCACCTGCAGCCCCCGGAGGTCCCCAAGACACAGAAATCCACCTGCAGCCCCTGGAGGAGCCCACCTTGGAGCAGAGGGATGTGTCCTGAGGGAAGCTGCAGCCTGTGTAGAGCCCAGACAGGAGCAGGTCCTGGCAGGACCTGTGTCCCACAGAGAGGAACCCACAGAGGAGCAGGTTTTCTGGCAGGACCTTTGGCTGGGAGAAGTCTGCTCCTGGAGGTGTGTATCCCATGGGAAGGACTTCATGCTGGTGCAGGGGAAGAGTGTGTGGAGGAAGAGCCAGCAGAGATGAAGTGTTACAGACTGACCACCACCCTCCTTCCCCACATGGGAGGAGATAAAACACTTGGGAGTGAATCCCAGAATCCCAAGATGGGTCAGGCTCATCTGGTGCCACCTCCCTGCTCCAGCAGGGCCATCCAAGAGCACAGGGCACAAGAGTGTGTCCAAATGGCTCTGGAATATGCCCAGGGAGGAGACTCCACACCCTCTGTGGTCTCTGTTGCAATGCTTGGTCACTGCCCAGGGAAGAAGTTCTTCCTCAGTGCTGGGAAGAAAGGAGAGGGAGAGGAAGTTGTTTTTAGATTTATTTTAATTCCTCACTACCCTACTGTGTTATACTTGGCAATAAATTAAATTGTTTACCCAAGTCCAGTCTGGTTTGCCCATGACAGCAATGGGTGAGTGATCTCCCTGTCATCATCTTGATCTTTCCCACGAAATTCTCTTTCCCATCCTGTTGAGGAGGTGCAGGGAGAAAGCAGCTGGGTGGGTGTCTGGCAGCAACCTTCCATCTTCTTTCTATCACAGACTTTCATTTGCTATTTCTCAGCAGTGACAGAATTTAATATCACTAAAACCTGAACATCTGCTTGGTTTCATCCACGTGACTGTGGCAGTGTTCTCCTCCTGATTTTCTATTCCTGCTGCCTCTCCTGTGCTGGAGTCTCTTCTCGCAGACACGAGGTGAGCATCATTAAGGCTGAATCGCCTGGAAAAAGAGGTTTGCTCGTAGCTGGGGGTTTTTTATGATTTCTTTGTCTGCTGATTTATATCACCCACTGATGATTTCCTGAGGAATCCATCTGGAAAGGCCTCACCACCAGCAGAGTGTGGGAGATTTGGCCTGTGTGATCTTCAAGTTCCTGCTATTTTCAAAATGCTTTTGCTCAGCTGTTTGAAAATAGAGAAAATCGTGCCAAAATATAAAGGTCACATATTTTTGATAATGCATATTTTAAATACAGGAAATAATACATCAAGGGGTCAGAAGTGGAGGATACAGCAAGATGCAAACCCTGTTTTGTCTGATGCAATCTCACAGAACTTGTGCCATAACCCTTGAGCTGGCTTTGGTGCTGAATTTTGTAATTTTTTCCTCCATTTTACAGTGTTTCTATTTATTTAAATGGAATATTTAAATAAATAGAAATCTTTTTAAATATTTATTTCAATAGAATTTAAACTCACTTTGCTCACTGTGGTTAAATTGACCACTAAGAAGAAAGAGTTGACCTCCCAAATATGTCTTTTTCTATGAGTTGTTGTATAATTTTATTTTTATTGCTACTTTTTCTACCAGCTGGTTTAAATTCAACATATTTATGACATAAATGAATGTTTTCCAAACTTGTCTGTAGCCCAAACACCATTTTTTCCCAAACACCAGCAGGGATTTTTTACCTGCTCCCTGTCCATTCTCAGAGCTCTGCATGAGACAGTGTTTTTCCTGCAGTATTGAACAGTGTTTAAATTGAAGGAGGTTGCTGAGAAATCAATCTCTGTGCTGGCTGATGCTTTTTGCCAGCTTTCACTTTTCAGGTGATGCTTCCAAATCTCCTCTCATGTCAGTAAATGACACTGTGTACCCTCCTTAACAAGTGATGTATACCTTCATCTCAACAAACTGGAATTTATGACTTTTAATTACTTTAACTGCTCACTCAAAAGCTTCTTTCTTTCCAAGCTTTTTTTTTTTTGGTGTTCCCTAGCAAAACAAAAAATGAAATAGGAGAACAAACGATGCATTTTAATTATGTCAATAACATGCAATTATCTGGTCTTTTCTCCTTCCCTGAAGTTTAATTAATTTGGAGCAAGTAATAGATTGTCATAGCTTTCAGCTCTGCTCCTCGATTCAAAATGAATTCACTTCATTCGATGAAATTAGATTTGAGATCTGTTCTCATCTCTGTGAGCTCCAGTTCCTGGCTAGGAATCAAAATGTGGACATTTTACAGGGAAAACAGTTCGATATTTCGTGTTGCTGGTGATGCCAGGCCTGTTGCACTCATCCCACCCCACCTTCCCAATCCTGCCACCACCACGACATTGTCCCCAGCCCTGCTCTCAGCCACTCCTGCAGGGAATACTCCTCTCTGCTTCTGGTGTTGTTCCTGAGATCAAACTGGCAGAATTCACCCCGAAGAAGCTCTTGTCCTGCATAACAGACAAATGGACTGAACTGGTGGCCAGTCCAGAAGGTCTGGGGTGGGGTGGGACACCAGAAGGTCACCCAGAGGTGCTGACATCCACTGCAGGTTCATTGTTTCCTCTTAAAATGCACCCTTGTGTGCAGCTTCCATCGGCAAGGGACACTGGGATTTTTCTCCACGGAGGGATGGAAAAGAAACCACAAGAGAACTTGTGAGAGGATATTTCCTCTCACAGAGCCTCCCACGCTTGGATGGGTGTCTCGGGACAATGTTTCCAGGAGCTTTGTTGTTCCAAAAGCCACTTCTGCAAGGGTTGCCAGCTACAAACTGGAAGAAGATTCATGGTTTTGTGTTTGGTTGGGTTTTTTTCAATTATTGCAGGAAAAAAAAGGTAATTTTCAGGATAAATTTATAGGAAATACATGTTTGTCTTATTTGTAGAGAAAACCTCCCCTCTTCCACCTCCCCTCTTCTGTAACTTTCCAGTTTCAGGGATGTGTTTCACACACACAGAAATCCCTTCAATCCAGAGAAGATGCTTTGTATCAAGTTTTTCAAGTCTGGTGTTTAACTTTTGTTGAAGTTAAGTTTGTTACATATGAGAAGAATTCATGGTTTTGAACTTGAAATATTTTTCAAGACCTGCTGGCAGAGACTTCCCCTGCCATTCACTATTCCCAGCAAGAGAGGTTGATGATGTCTTAGACAAATTAATAAGGAGCATTATTATTTTTAACAAGCATGAACTCTCAGAACTCTGGACTTTGGGCAAGTCTTCAGCTCTATTTCTGATAATCCAAGGGCTAATTTTATGTGCTGAGAGCCAAGGAAGATGGTCTACATCCAGAGAGAAGTGTCAGCAGGTTGGAGGCCTGAATCTTGGAATACCAGTGTATTCATCATGTGAAAAATTCCAGTCTCTTTGTAAACCTTCTCAGAAGAATGGATTAATATTAACTCCTGTTGTGTGCTGGGGGGAAAAGAATAATAAGTTATTGTCCAAGATGAGCACTGTCATATTGTGAATTATTATTCTGACCTTTTCAATACTCATGATGTTGTTTGAGTGATCACACCTTTGCTGAAAACCTTCAGCAGGTTGATGTGAGTCCTGTTATGGAATACCAGGGTTTTATTTGTGGAAAAATATTAAATATTGTATGAATACTGAAAACTGAGCTATAATGCCATAAAACATGTGTTCAGGTGCCACTCCCAGCTTCTGGTGCCTAAAGTCTGATCTGATTTTTAGAGCCTGACCCTGCCAAGGTCTGACCACTCTGCTCTGGTCCAAGAAGAGTCTTGTGCAGACACTGAGTCTGATCAGAGATGCACAACTAGACCTGCCCTTGGCAATCCCAGCTTCTGATGGTGGCCTCCTTCAAAAAAATAATTAAAATAAAAGACATAAGGGACAAATCTGTTCAACTGTGTTGCCTTGACAGGTTGGAGACTCTCAGAGTCTGGGGTATAAAAATGTACCACACTAACAAGCTGAGATGTAAGAAATAATGAGTCCTAATTGCAATGACTGCAAGGCTACTGAATTTAAAATCAGAATATTTTATTCCACTGAGCAGCACCTTCCAGCCTGCACCATGCTCAAGACACAGAAATATCTGCAGTTTGCAAGGGAATTAAGTGTAATTGGCATTATTATCACGCTATCAGCATTAATTTGTTAGAATAAATGTTATCATGTTGTTTTATGCACCACCCAATGCCACAAACAGAGAAAGGAGAAGGGATGGGAAGTGGAAAGCTTGGAGCAGGATTGAATTTTAAGGTGACTTTCACCTTGCAGTGCTGAAGCCACTGAGCCTTTGTGGGAAGAGAAATGTCTGTCCTGGGTCAAGCTCACAAAATATTGCATTTTCTAAGGCCAAATAACTCTTTTCATCAGGGCTCTGGTGCCACAGCTCCGAATTTTGCCATGCAGCTGACAATGAGACAATTTGTACCAGTCCAATGAGTAACACTGCAGCCTGTCCAAGCTCTGACACTGGAATAAAATCTATTTACTGAATATTTGTGTTTCTGTCCTAAAGAAAACCCACTCTGCTCCGAGCATGTCACAGAGGTGTTTTGGTCATGTTCTTGTTCTCTCACGGTGAGATTGCAGGCAAACCCCATTTTCTTGCAAATGGAGTTACATGGCAGGTTTTGTTTTTTCCTCCCTTGTTTCTGTCATTCCTCATTTGCACCAGAACTCTTATTTCCATTTCTCCCCATCCAGCAGGACAGTGTTATTTATTATTTTGTTTCCTGCCCATTATTGATTCCCCTCCGCTGAACAGATTACAGTTGCTGGTTGAGGGATTTTTTTCCTCTGGGAACAGAGAAAATCTTTATAAAAAGCAAGTGTTTAGTAGGCTTATTTGCTGGTCCTTTCAGTGCTGAGGTTCAAGCAAGGCCTGGCTGGAAATTCCAGGCTTTATTTCCAGGGAAGGTACTGACAACTGAGTCAGGAGTGCATTTCATCCATTCCTTGCAGCTGAGGTAATGTATATCTTTATGTAGCTCTCTGAAAGAAATTCAGAGTATTTTATCCTAAGCCACAGAAGTTTTGGAGAGATTAGCACTTTTAAATTATTTTTTTTAACAAAGATGTTCTTCTTGGGTTGTTTTTTTTTTTTTTGGGGGGGGAGGGGACAGGGAATTACAATTAGCTCAATTTTTTTTGATTTTCAGGTTATGTCACAGGAGATAAAAGGGTGAACTCCTGTTAAAAATCTTTGGGAAGTGTAAGTGGGGAGCAAGCTGTGTGTGGAGGTGGTGTTTTGGGGGCAGATCTTGTGAAAAGAGGTTGAAATTCCTGAGGTTAATGCAGGACTCAGTGGGCACAGACAGGAAGAAAGCTGCTGCTCTTAAAGATTTCTATCAAATATCCAGTTTTGTTGGAGCTATTGGCTCCCAGGTGTAATTCAAGGCCAGGTCATGACTCTGCTTAGGGTTAAGATTTGAGGGAAGAGGATGTGAAGAAGACATTTTCTAATAGATTCCCCTTATCTACCACCGAGAGATAAGAGGTTATCATGGGGAGCCACTGCCTTAAGTTGCATTTTGCTGTAGGTGCTGCCTCCGCAGCTGGAATTACAGCTTTGATTTCACGCCCTGATCATGGCTGGATGCTCCGGAATCAGGAAGGGATTCCTGGGGCCTAAGCCTTGTCACATGTCCCAGTGCATAATCTCAGGCTGAAATGAAGGCCAGGGCTTGTGTGGTGGTGCTGGGTATCCATTGCTGGGTGCTTGTGGACTCAGCACTTCGGAAATTGTCTTATCTCTGCTGATATCTCTGTTGTCTCTTCAGCTTACCTTCTAGATTTACCATTTACTCCACTGATATGACTCTGGTCAGATCAGAGCAGCCAAATGCAGAAGGATCAATTCATACCCTTGGATGCAGCACAACCATGAGAATTCCAAAGGGATTGGATGAATCAAAGCCTATTTTTAGTACATTGATAAGGCTTTGGGCTCTGCATTGTTGATGGCAAGGGTTTTAGGACAGAAAGATTAAGGAACCCACACTACAGATGGATCCTGAAAGCCTTCAGTGTTGGGGTAACTCCAAGCATGGATTTAGGGAAAGGTTCTAGTACAGGTAGGCAGATCTGGGCTGTGACCCCAAATAGGAAATACAAAGGTTCTGAAGCCCAGTTTGTGCTTACAAATTCCTGAGGGTAGGAAGAGGATTAGTGGAGAGGTAATGACGCTCTAAAATTTGATCAGCATTAAGAGTAGATTGAGGAAAATGAAAGATTAAAGGTTTATTGCAGCCTTCTGCAAGGGCTCTGGTGATAAGGAATGACTTGGTGGATATTAGAGATCAAAATATGGGATTTTTTCTACCACAGACAAGTGGCTAAAATTCCCAGTGGAGGGTTATGGGACTGGCTGGTATTGGTTTAGGAGGAAACTTTATCCTACATTTTATTTGATTGATAATTTAAGGTTAGAGTTGATGCTTTAGAATCAAAATTGTGCTGTCAGTTGTGGAAAACCCCTCAGAAGCAGGAAAAAGACTACACCATGGCAGCCCAAGACATGATTATCCATATTCAGAAACAGTTTTTTTTACTAGATGCTGTTGGATCCTGAAAGTGAGGAAATGGGCTGTGACCTTCCTTTTATCCCTAACTCCACACCACGCCTGGTGCTAATTGATATTAGGCAAAGAGGCACTGGGGGTGAATTAGGATAATCTCATTATACGTTTTCACATCTCCTGGGCTTTAAAGAAACATTAGAGATTTAAAGAGAATTTCTTTAAAGACACAGAGTTTTCATTTAGCTCTAATGGCACATGATGAAACTGCTGGAAATGAACTTTTGGCTTCAATTATAATGTGGATAAACTTATTCCATAAATTCTTGGGCAGTGGATTACAGAAAGTGAAATGTTAAGCATCAGTCAATGAAAGCAAGTCTTTTCCCACACTGGTGATCCACATTAAATGCTCTTAAAAAAGCCTTGGCACTAATCACAATTCCCAACTGCATCACAAACAAGGGGAAATATCTGCAGGAAGGTCAAACACAGGTGACCTCACATTGCAGCATCACCCCAGGAAAATCTAACAGCATCCCAGGCTAAACCTCTTCCTAAATCTCAGTTCCAGGTGCTCTGATTTAGGGTTCTGATCCTGCTGTAAGGAAAGTGAAACTGTTCTCTCTTGACAGAACCCTGAGGGACTTGGAGAATCCAGCAGGAGAGAGACTGTGTGGTCTTTAAGCTCCCAGCCCTGTTCCTGAGCACACTGCTAACAGCAACTTTGGTTCTATTCCAACACAGACCACAAAAAGGACGTGCTGTTATTGTCCTTTTTCTTTATTCCTGTGGCCCTGTGGAACAGCCACTTTCAGATTTCCAACCCCTAACCTTAATTAAGATCATCACATTGGCTGTAACACGGAAAGGCACCATAAGGCTTCCCACCACTGCAAACCACCGGCTCTAATCAGCCTCTTCCTGTCTCTGGCAATGATACAAAATTGAATTGAACAAAATTGACCAATTTCACTTCTTTAGGCTTATTTCCCAAAGGCTTCAGTCCAACATTCCCAGCATAAGCTCTCCATCTAAGTCAGGGGGTGGGAAGTACGAAATCAAGTAGAAAACGAAGTTCTTGGAGCTTTAATTTCCCAAACCCAGCTGTAACCTAATCTATGCTGTAACTGGAGAGCAAGTGGAGAATATAAAGCCTCTGCAGAAACCAGCCCTCCTTCTGCCTCTGCGGCAACCTGGGCTCCTGAGGTTTCACTTTTCCAGTTAAGCTGCCAGAAACCTTTCCCCGTTACTAAAGGGGAACAAAAAGGAATCACATTTTTGAGGGGCTCTGCTCACCTCCTCCTTTTGCAGGCCTTGGAGGATGCAGACATCAGTTCTTGGGTGTGTTTTGCTCACAAGCAACCTGGTTAAAGCTGATCCCAGGAACGTCCCCAGCAGAAGAGAACCTTCCTTGAGGCCTGGTGTGAGACATCCAAAATCAAAGGTGTGTCAGTATGTTGAGCTGGAGGGAGCTATTGAGGAGGATGTTTAATTCCACTCTCAGTGCTGGAGAATCACAGACTGTTACGGTTGAAGGGATCTCCTGATGTCCTCTTGTACACCTCAGACAGGTTGCCCAAGACTGCATCTGGTCAGGCTGGAATATCCCCATGGATGGACACTACGCAACCTGTTCCAAACCAGATCTAATTCATCTGAGGATGACACCAAATTAATTGTCGTTCCATAAAACCTGCCATGTTTAAATGATAGATCACATTTACTACACTGCCACCAGCTATGTCATGACTTCCTATTTTCATGACAATGAAATCTATCCAGGATGTTCCCCTTCCAGGCAGTAAATTTGTCTGAGAAACCTCCAAAGTGCTTTGGGGAATGCCAGCCCTGTTTTCCCACGCTCCCTTAGGCATTCACTAGTGGCTATTTCCAGCAATAAAACAGATCCAATGCCAAGGGCAGGTGCAGATCCTACACCTGGGGAAGAAATATCCCAGCACAGGCTGGGGACCAGCTCTGTGGAGAAGCACCTGGGGGCCCTGGGAGATGATAAGCTGTCCCTGAGTCAGCAGTGTGTCGTGGGGTTCAAGGAGCCAATGGGATCCTGGAGAGAGCATTCCCAGCAGGTCAGGGAGGGATCCTGCCCCTCTGCCCAGCCCTGGCAGCACCTCTGCAGTGATCCTGCCCCTCTGCCCGGCCCTGGGAGCACCTCTGCAGTGATCCTGCCCCTCTGCCCAGCCCTGGGAGCACCTCTGCAGTGATCCTGCCCCTCTGCCCNGGAGCAGGGAGGTGCCACCAGTGACCCTCTGTGGGCCCTTCCAGCCTGACCCATCCTGGGATCCTGTGACTCTGAGATACTGAGCCAGGGAGATCTCTGCTCTAACCCAGAAGGTATATGGCAGTTCTTGTATGTTCCAAAATTTAGGAAAAACATTTACAGCTGCTCTCCAGCTGAGTTGAAGAGATTGGGGGAAAAAGGGGGCTGACCCTGTGTACGAAGAACCAGTGAGATCAAAGTCTAAGAATCAAAATTAATTTCCTCTGGAATAAGGTGATTATTCTTTGTGCTGGCAAATAGAGGCAACACTGCTACCATAATTTGCAATTAATTCCTACTCTAAACAGGGCATGTTTGGGAGGTTGTTTGGTTTTTATTTTTTTGGTTTGTTGTTTGTTGCAGAGAGCATTTTTGTGAGGAATGAATGAATATCTGCAATGTCTTGGCATTCTGCACGGGATGAGGATCACAATCTGCTCTCTGAGGTTTCAAAAATGAAATGTTTTTACCCACTTCTTCCTCCTCTCTCTCTGTACAGACACATCTTCTGTGTCTGCAGAGAAGGTTTATTTCTCTGCCTGATCCCGTGAACTGATGATCCTGAAGCACTTGCAGGATGCAGATAATGGGAACAGGGATATAAAGAAGTCACAGAGTCCTGCCTCCAGATGTTTGAGTGGTTTCCTCATAAAGGTGGCTATTCTTTTGAAACACTGCTTTCTTTTCTGCCTCTGCTTCTTTAATTTATCTTCCCTGCAGTGCTGCAGCCTGAGGAATAGCAGATAATTTCGAAACTCTCCAACACCCACCTTTAAATCTCCATTCAGCCCCGCGCTCGTAAAACCATGCACAACATTATTGTGGAATAACTGATCTCGGAATAAAGGATGGCGAGAGTAAATGAATTGGAAAGGTGTTTTAATGGGAAGCTTTTCCAAAATTATGTTTTAATTATTTGCAAATACACACTCTTGCATAGTCTTTTGCCACACAGGTGTGCACTAAATCTACCACCCTGTACCGTTTTGTTGAGTGAGCTGGAGGTGTTTGTGTTTTGCACTAAATTAAAGATTCAGCAAGGCTACTGTGCATTGAAATGAGCACTGCCCATAGATTTTGTACAAAACCTCCAACTTCTTCAGAGTTTTCCGTGAGTCCAGACTCCAAACTCTCCCCAAATCAGCCCACTGGAATTTATACGCACACTCTGTCACTTCTTTTAGCCATTTGACCTCTCGTTGTCTCAAAATACAACCTGCAAGTAGTTAACATGACCGAGGGCACTGTAGGAGCACTTGGCTGAAATTACACATTTCTTTAAGTACATTTTGGCTTCAGGTTTACATTCTGGGTTGAAATCTTGCAAGCTATGTATTAAGAGAATTTTTTTTTTTGCATATGTTGCTCTTCTGAGCAGCAGTGAGCTATTACTGTGGTGAACATTTGGCTTCTCACGGGTTCTCTGATGTGTTCATGAATATTTTGGGGACTTGAGATTCTCAGGAGTGTGGCAGAGATGGGGAGCAGCCTGAGCACACATAGCTGGTGTCATTTTTGGGTTCTCAAAGACTCACCACTTTCACTGGCTGTCTGAAAACCCTATAGAGTTCTAGGGAAAAGAGTCTGAAATGCCTAAACTGTGTTCTGCTGCCCTTTGCAATTCATTGCACCTGAAACTCTTTAAGGTCATTGTCCAAATTGATTACCAAGTAGCCTTTCACTACTCATTATTTTGACCTTCTGGCTTAGGAAGAGCTGAAAGACCCCCCGTTCACTCCACTTTCCCAGTGCTACCCTGGAAATACATTTATATTGCAGACTATCAAAGCAATGCACCCAATCTTTTTATATTGTTTATTGTAGCCTAGTGAAAAATATTTGTCTATCCATGGTCTGAAATAAAAGAAGAAAATAAAAATGTTTTACAGAGGGGAAACAAAAAGGAATATAACATTCAAATGGGAAACAGCTAAGGTGTATTTTATCTTCTCCCAAGTAATAATAAACAAGCTTTGTGTAATTTTTTAAAATGTGTCCTTTATCATCTCTTTTTATGGGATTCCAAGTGGAATTGAAAGCCTCTGGGAGTAGCTGCCCCAGTACTTTTAAATGTATTATAGCACTTCTGCAATATCATGAAGAGACAAAGCAACTTGCATTTAATTTCACATTTTTCAAGTTATTTAGTGCAACTTAAATCAGACTTTAAATTGCAGACCCTTGTGACCACACAGAAGGTGTTGTCTGCAGAAGTGAGATAAAGGAATCAGATATCAGGATCCCTTCACTGATTGCCCCTATGCTCAAAGTGACTGAAGTCTGGGGGTGAAAATTGTCAGTGTTTGACCACCTTCAAGGTAAAAGAGGGTTCTCATGTCCAGACTTCTTTTATTTCAATTTGTGCCCTTTGCCTCGTGTCCTGTCATTGGATACCTCTGGCTGCATCTTCTTCACTGCCCCTCCCCATCAGATATAGATAATCATTGATAAGATCCCCTGGAGCCCCCTCCAAACTGAGCATTCCCAGATGCCTCAGCCTTTCCTCATATGGGAATCACTCCAGTAAATAGAACATCTTTCACATACTACATATAAATATTTTGTTACTGGTTTGAGTCAGTTTCTGTTGTGTTTTATTTTTAATTTTACTTTTTAATTTTCCTTTGCTTGAGCAATAATCTAAATTCAGTTTCCCTCAAAAGGCTATTCATTTCATAAGACTAAATCGAAGTATTTCCTGATCCACTGTAGCAGTGTTAGTTACAGCTCAAAAGCCACAACCACTAAAACACCATAATTGATGAACTAGAATAAATTTTAAATCACTTATGTTTAGTCAGCATCCTCTGTGATATTCCTTACATGCATATTTAGAAGATGTATATAAATCCCCCAAAGCTTCAATATGAAACTGAGTTAAAGTGTGTGTTTGGCTGGAGATGGCTAAAATGAGCTTAAAATGTCACCTGAATTACTCAGAAAAGTAAATTTCTGCACCCATTGAAAGTGATCTGAAAGAGAGTTTTCTTTTACGTTGGTCCCTGAGCAGAGTGAAGTGTATTTAGTGGCTATGAAAATAACACAACTGCTGAGGGAAATGTGAGGATGAAAGGCAGAGAGCGAGAAAGAGCAGCACAAGGCACAGCCAGGGGCATGGCCTTCAAGGGGGAAAATTAAATTAGGCAAGTCTGGCTGCCTTTTCCCAAAATTACTGAACTGATAGATCAAGGCACTGATGCAGAGGCAGAGCTACGGGACACAGAGGGAGGGGATGAACAAGGGAATTGTGCATGAAAATGAAGTTTAAATAGTGTGGCTAGAGCTTATCCACGGGACTGAAAGGCACGTGAAGACCTCCAAAAAAAAAGCCCTGAAAGCACTCTTGGATCTAATCTTATCAAATAATGGGGTTTGGACCCATCTCTCTGAAACCACACTGATTAGGGGCTCTGCATTTGTCTGCAGGGTTTACTGAACTCCATTTATAATGACTTGAAATGACTCAAAAGATTAAAAAAGATTTCGCATTTTCAATGCATTTGACTTTTATTTGCTTTGTAAGAATTGAAGTGAAAAAGCACAGCTGGTGTATTATAATAAATAATGTAAAGGGGTTTTTTTGTTCTTATCGTTTTATCTTTTTAATAACTTTAAGAATACATATCTGAATGATAAGTTTTATGTAGAAGTGAGTATTTTCTCTCAATATCTGTTAGGAAAGACCAGGTTTTCGGGTGAGCACAATTTAAAAGCTAAATAATATTTTTAATCAATAAATTGAAAGCAACCAATTAGTAAAGTACTTTTGTTTGTACCTTTGTGTTTGTTATCAACAGCCTCACGCGCTAGTTCACACTAACCCATGGCAGGTTTATTTCAGCAGGTTCTAAATAAATACCTGGATTATCTATGTATGAAGTAATATTTTAGCAGGTACAGCTTAGGAAATCACTGAAAACCACAGTGCAGACAAGAATTGATGAGAATGAAATCAAGTATCACTTTTGCATCATGTGGGAGGTGCATTTATTGGATTAAATTACCCTGTATTCCCTTTTAATACATTTTCAAAGGTGGTACAGCTTCTTTGGGCCAAGTTAAACATGTGATCCATAAGAAATCACATGAATTTACAGAATATTTCTGGTGTCTTGGGCATGTAAATATTCAGTTCCCTTTTGTTTTCTCTTCAAGGTCGACCTGGGTCGGAAGTGCAGTGCACTTTTAAGACGCCCATTTCAGAAACATGAATTGGTGCAAGAGAAGGAACCAGGGCACTGAATAGAGATTTTAGTAGATCGCTTTTCCTACAGCAGTTTCCCACTTCCCATTTGAAATAGGTGGAATATTCCAGGGATGAGGGAATATCCATCAAAAAGGAGGGAATGTGCATGCAAAAAAGAGCCAGATTTAGACAAGCAAGAAGAAACACTGCTGTGGCTTAGCGAGGTCTTTGTAAAGCACTCGGTGCTACATGAACCCACCTCGTGCATGGCTAATCTCTGAATAAAGTGAGGAACACCAGGCTTCCTCCAAAAGAATGGATGCTAATTTTAGTGCTTCTCGACACCACAATCAGAAATTCAAAGCCTTGCAACTGAAGAAGGAATTTTGCAGTTTCTGTCAACAGAAGAACTGTAAAAAAACAGGCGTTTAACGCCAACGAAATCGACCTGTTTGTATAAAATAGGGAAGACAAAGGATTTAAATTTAAGCAACAGTAACCCTGCTGCTCCCTCTTCCTCTGTCGCATCCACCTGTGTGTTGTGACATTACACTGGGACATGGTTCCTCTGACATCACTGCAAGCTCCTCAAGGATCAGGCTGGAGTGCCACAAAAGCCTGGCATTCACTGCTGCCTGTGGGATTCTTGTTAA
Source organism: Aleadryas rufinucha (assembly GCA_013397815.1). Classification (NCBI taxonomy): domain Eukaryota; kingdom Metazoa; phylum Chordata; class Aves; order Passeriformes; genus Aleadryas; species Aleadryas rufinucha. The sequence goes on from VZTH01010926.1 coordinate 14,955, forward strand.
GCAGGTAGCAAAGGGTCTCCTTTATCCCGAGGTCAGCAGGTTCNCTAGCTTCAACACTTGGAATTCTTATGTCACTGCCGATACTGAGCCGAGTTTATAATTTATTAATTAAACAGAAATAGAAGGCATGAGATGGCCTTTATCCTGTTATCTTAAATACAAGCAGGGAGCACTACTAATATCTGCCCCTACTTTCACCTACAGAATTTAACTCTATTCATTCTCCTATCTTTAGTCTTCACATTCTTGAGGCAGTAGTTCTATTAACACTTCTCTATCCTGTTATGTTAAATTCTAGCAGGGAGCACTACAATCGTCTAGCCCTAGTTACACCTAAACAATTTAACTCAATTATTCTCCTAGTTTTGCTCCTCCAGTTCTTCAGGTGGCAGCTGCAATGGCTCCTCAGTCAGGAGCCTCCTGGCCCTCCAGCAGATCGACACTGCCACTGAGCTTGGTGTCGTCTGCACCATGACTGAGGGTGCCCGCGATCGTCTTGTCTGGGTCATTCATGAAGATGTCAATTCCATAGCCAGGGTTTTGGTTACTCAGACCAGAACCCCTGACTTTCTCTGGCACTTGCTTTGCCATGACTTCTTTTGTGGTCGGGTCCATGTGTCAAAGCTAACACATCCGCTGTGTGCAGGGCCTGGCTCTGGTGCCGGTGCACAAACACACGCGGAGCACACCAGAGGAAGGGCACAGCATTGCAGTGCTCATTCCAGTGCTCATGCCTCCATGGGTGTCATTCCATTGGCATCACCACGGAGACATGCTGGGATGGCTCCTATGNGCGTGGAGCCATGGTGGAATGGCTCCTATGCCTGGAGCACT
>VZTH01010927.1:0-56789 GCA_013397815.1 Aleadryas rufinucha
TAGCATGAATTCACATATCACACACCTGAGCCTGTCACCTTCGCCCTCAAGCATTTGCTGTGCATTGTCATGGTGTTGACTGTGCTTTCTCCTACCCTGGAACTAAACAACTTTCTAAATTAAATTTTTTCATCAAGACTGTTATGTTTATATAAAAAATTCTGATAGTGATGCAGCATTTCCACTGACTGTTAAGCAATTCTCAAAACTTCTCCCACATGCTATAATGTTTGACACCTTGCCTGCCCAACAGAGTATGCCAATGGATGACAATAAAGCTGCAGCAGCTTTATTAGTCCTAAATAGTCTATTCTTGATAGTTTGTACAGATGAGATGATCAGCTGGTAAATACTGACTTTGGAGCACTGAAATTAGTGAAGTGATGAATTAATAAAGAAATTAATAATTCTACTTGAGATTCAGGAGTAGGTTTTCAAATATACCTAAAAAGTATTTCTGTGTGACATAATGCAGTCCTTCCTGGAACTGAATAAGCAGACTCAGGTAGCAGTAGCAGAGTATCTGTATCAGTACACTGCTTTCCCTGGAGTAATTCCCCTTGTAGCCCAGAGTGACGTGATAACACAGCTGTCCTGCTTTCCCTTCCAAGTTACCCTGGATGTTTGCCTGTATAACATTGTTTTATGACATGCAGATACATACCAACAGACTTAAGTGTACAAACGCAAATGAATTGTGCTCCCAGATGTTCTGGTTTGATGTTTGTTGACTACAGCCAGAACACCCTAATACAGTGTTTCTAAGGAGGCGGGGCACTCTGCATCTTGTGGATTGGAGTTTACAAGACAATTTAGGCATGCCGAAGGCTGCTAAAGAGTAGCAGTTTCTCTAAGATCTTATATAAGCTTTGAAACCCAAATCTCCAGTATTCAGTCTAGCAGGATCTTCCTTCAAGTGGGGGTGGTGATACAAGCCTGTGGTTGTGTCACTCAAAATATATGCAGAAAGACTTTTCTTCCAGATGGGTAGAGTGCCTTAAAACTCTTGCATGCTGCTCTGGCCTTTTTATGCTTTATAAAATGGGAAGTATCCATTTTTAACACATTCAAAAACATTCCCTGGCCAACTTCTTATTCCTATCTTGTTGGACGTTTTAGGCAGAACTTGTCTGATATATTAGAACATTTTACACCCATGAAAGCTGCCATCTGCCACAGAGCCAGCTGAAACTTGAGACCTTGGTAAAATATCATGCTAAAAGATTCTGAGGTTGTTGCATCTGATTGCAATGAAGTGTGCATTCTTACCTACCCTTAACTGAGTCACTGCAAAGAACATTTAACTTAGTCTCTCACAGGAGGGGATATTTGATGTTGTTTTTACATCAACCTAGCTGAAACCTTCCAGCATTTCTAACAGACTTTGTTGATAGCTAACAAGACATGTTTCAAGCTGTCTGTTCTTAACAAAGTCTCCTCATTTGTTGTTTCTGGTTTTGTTTTTTAAATGTAATTGAAAGTATTTATACAGAGCTTGAAATTCTAGACAGGCACAGGATTTGCTCAGAATAATTGCCAGTGTACAATGGAGGACTTTTCTATAGTATTTTTTTTATATTTCCCCTCCTCCAGTCCCCTGGCCAAAGTAAAGTTCTGCTAAGCAATGTCAAAAAACCATAGCAACTATCTTGTGACAGAGCTGAGGAGGTTTTGTTCTGCAGAGGACCCGTTAATCACTACATTGCCCCCAGCCCACAGTCCCATCCAATGCGATGCTGGGAATTTTCTGCTGAAAACGGTTGCTGATTATTTGTATGGGTGAAGAGCTCCCCTCAAAGTGACCCACGGGAGGAAGTGGAGTGTGTTACTTGTAGTGTGTGAGACTCTAGGGATGGATGGAGGGGTTCCCATCAGCAGGAAATGGCAGTTTTCCCTTCAGTCTGGTCAGGGGAAGGAGGATTAGGAGTAAGGAGTTTGCTGGGGGAGGGGGTCAGAGGCAGGCTGGTGGGGCAGCAGGGCAGAGCAGAACACTGTCATCAGGGCATTTGTTCAGCGGTTCATCGGGTGTTGGAGCTGGAGTGCTGCTCAGCAGGTGCCACTGCTCATGGCAGGAACATGAGCTCCCTGCCCTCAGCAGCTCCCTGGGCAGCCTCCACCCCTCTCCTAAGCCCGTCCCTCTACTCAGGATTTTAAAGTCACTTCTCTAAGGCCCAGGTTTTTCCCTGTCGCAGAATCATGGAATGGTTTAGCTGGAAGCTTAAGGATCATCTAGTTCCAATCCCCTTGCCATGATCATGGACACCTTTTACTAGACCAGGTGGCTCAAAACCCCATCCAACCTGGTCTTGAACACTTGCAGAGATGGGGCATCCACAGCTTCTCTGGGCAACCTTCTCTGTCACCCAGTCATATTTCCTCTTTTATTTAATTGCTAAATGTCAGCTATTGCCTCTTAGTTTTCTTGCATCGTATCAGTTCAAGCTTTCAGTGGAGTCTGGCATTCAGAATATGCCCACAATTAAGGATTGAGCCATTGAAACAGTCAAAAAATTCCCATTCACTCACCCTCTGCATTTACTTGCTTACTTAGTCTATAAGACCTTACAGCTGTAGCAGAAATCCATCCCACTGGAGATTGTATTGAATATATTAGCTGCAGTGACACAAACAGTGTCATAGTGCCTTGAATGACTTTGGAAACTTAGAATCCAGACAGCAATTGAGAAATCAGAACATGGCTCTTCCTGTATCCCAGTTGTCAGTATTTACCGCGCATACACCAACGATAAACTCCTTACAACCCGCATCGTATTTGCTACTTTCATATACTTATACAGAAAAGCAATTGCTGTGTGAGCAGCTGGATAGAGGCAGAAGTGGTTGTTTGTGCATGGCAGAGGGGTGGCCCTCAGCTTCTGGAGTGCCTTTTGGATGGAAAATAGGATCCTGTCTTGCCTAATGATTTATGTGAAAACATGTCAGTGCTTCTCAATGCCTCCGAGGGGATGTTTTCCCACAGAAATTTGCATATTTGCCCTAGTGCTGTCTTTGCGTCTTTTCACCAGGCCATGTTTTGCCGCCACTTCTTTTCACGGGACAAAGATAGTATTAACAGTCGGGGCCTCATGGTGGGCCATTTCCTCGCAGATACGTTGATTCCCTTTTGAGGCCCCTAGCTGCATTCAGGGTCTCTTTGCTTTGCTTTCCCTCCTGAAGGAGAGCTAAGGCCATTTGAGAGGGACCTGCCCCTTCTCCTCTAAGCTGGGGTAAGTCATATCATGACCAGGGGAGGTGAAAATCTCTTGCTTCAGCTGCAGTTACACAACTGTTATCACACTGCTGCTAAATAAAACCTCACTATAGGTTTGGGGGTTTTTGGGCTCTGTCTCTGATACCCCTTTGCTTAGAATTTTTTTCAGGTGATACATTTTCTAACACTTTGTGTGTAGGTAGGGTGACAGACCAGTGTCCTGTGCTTAAATTGCAAGGGGTTTAGCTCTGTGCAGTGTATTGCTTGTTCAGCTTGAAGAATAATCACACATTTCCTTTGTTTAGGTATAAGACCCACCTCTCAGCTTATGCCAGCCTAAGGAGTGTTTAGCCTCCTTTTAGAAATCCAACTTTGGGAATTTTTGTTTGTTCACATATATGAACAATGAGAGTGTACTCTTGAAGACATCGTTTGAAAAAAGAAGCAAGGTGTGGTAAAATGTGAATTAACCAGTGCTGACTGGTTAGGCTCACCCCTGTGTTGGCATGTTTAGAGTCTGGTGCAACTCCAGTGAGGTCAGGATGAAGTCTGCATCTACATCATCTGCATAATTTAACCCAGGATATGAGAAAGCAAATAGTATGTAGACGGCAAACTATGTTTTTCAATAATTTGTTAGGTGAAAAAAAGCCTTCAACATACATGCCAAATATAGAACTAAAAATAGCAATTATATTTTAAACTCTTATTATGTAACTAGACAGGTCCTATATTTGTTAAATTCATTGCTTCATTCAGTGCCTTCAATTGTGGTTTTTAGTGTCTGGCCAATTTTTATTTCAAGAATATCCTTTTATTTTTGCCTTTCTGAACTTAGTGAGACTTTTTTACCTACTGGTATGCAAAAGGATAAATCACTAAATTTAACGGTTAGGGAATAGATTCTAAACTTTATACATACTATATTCAATGCATATAAAAGAATGAAAAATTCCATCTCTTTTCCAGTGCAGGTCTTCGGGTGCTCAGAATCAGTAATAATTTTGGTTTCCTTGTACAGCTGATACAAATTACCTGATCTCACTATTTTACTCTCAAACTCTCTATTCTGCCTTCATCCCTCTCCCCGTTATGAATTACTAGCATTATGAAGGAGGCACACTCTTCGTTTTGTTGAATGTTGTAAAATACTCACTAGAATCATATAAGAATTTGTTCTGCTGCTGGCAGAAAGCAGCTCTATAAACAATGTGCTCCTTTGTTTGCCCGAAGCATAGTAACAAATGGATTATGTGTAACAGCCATCTATAGGGCTTTTATTTCATCTCCATTCAGGCTCTGCGTGTTTTGCACTGCTTTTAATGAGGCTGCCTGAACTATGGTAACCCCGTGGTACATTTGTAAGCAAGAGATATTGGATGAATCAGCCCCTTCCAGGACTGCATTATGAGGTGATGTGCTTTCATTACAGCATTTATTTTCTAGGTGGTAGACCTCAGCGAGAGGATACTGCAGGCACAAGTGGCATTTATCCACTCTGTAAGGCCAAGTTCAGGGTCTGCATGAATGTGAATCTGCTTTCCCACAGTCACATCTTTCGTTGTAAGGCTTGAAACACAACCATTTTTGTGCATGACCTCTCCTTTGCTTCCCATCTGCTTCAGACTCATACTGGAATGATTGATAGTCCTTTATAAAATACTCCATAAAGAACTATTTTGCTTCCCCATGAGCATGTAAGCTTGGATCCCCATACACATAATAAGTACAAAACCCAGCATCTCACAGCAGAATGAAAAGCCTCTTCTGCTTTCTGCCTTTCTGAAGTGTGAAGGTTTCCCGTCAGAACTGGAAAGTTTATTCCCTACAATAGAGCTCACTGTTGTCAAAACCAATCAAACACATATTCATATAAGTACAGATAGATGGCTTCTTTTTTCCTCTGGAGGCCTATGTAGCTTTTACTTCTTTTTTCTCTTTTTTTTTTTTAACATACTTTACGAATTTTACCAAAGCAATCCATGATTCTCAAGTGACATAGTGCCCTAGTTATCTTTGGTGGTTTGTTTGAATATTTTCACTACCTTTTGTTTGTTCTGCTGCTCTTCAGTCACTATCAGTATCAACACTGGGTAGTTTTTGCCTAGGAAATAGTGTTGCACCAGAATTGTAAGCATGATAACAAAGTAGATAAAACCAAACCCACGTGCTTTGTTCACAGGCCTCGCCTTCCTCTTTCTAGACACATTTTCTGTATTCTGCCTGAAATGTTTAGATGTTAAAAATTATAGCTCAAGCAATTCTTGACTTTGCTTAGAGGACCCAATAAAAAACAGGAAGCAGTGGGAGAAACACAAGAGATCATAGAATCACAGAATGGTTTGTACTGGACGGAACCTTGAAGATCATTAGTTCCACCCCTCTACAGTGGGCAGGAACATGTTCCACTAGATCAGGTTATTCAAAGCCCCATCCAACCAGGCCTTGAACACTTCCAGGGATGGGGCATCCGCATCCAGAAGCCACTGCTTTGGATAACTCCCAGAACAGGACTAGCCTTTAAGAAATCACTGTTGTTGGGGTTTTTTTAAGATTTCATGGTTGAAAAGTGAGTTTGGCATGGAATTACTGGCAGTAAGGTAAAATCAGGTTGAACTGTGAATTGCCAAGTCAAAATGAGAATCCTAACAGCAGAGGACGGCAAGTAGCACCTTGTGCAAATTGTAGTCTTTGCTAGAGAGTAGAGCACTGGGATGAAAAGTACCATGAAGAAAAAGGGAGAGGTCATACAACATAGCTTGTTATTATAGGAAAAGAAAACAGTCTAATGATAAAGACAAATTGATTAGCAAAGAAAACTGCTTGGGGGAAGACTTTGAAATTTTCTAGGTTGTGACTTGTTTAGATTTTTTTTTCTTTCAATACCAAATCAACCCCAAACACTCCTCTCCCCAATCTGTTTTCTGTAAAAACATACAGTGGCAGGCTCAGGGAATTCACCAGCTATAATTTATTTTACTTTTTAATACAGAAATCCTTTCCAGTTTCCAAGCACTTTTAATTTCTGATTTTACTAGTGTAATTGTAGCCCCTCTACTACATACATTTCCTGCTGTCATAAACATCTTTGTATAAACATGTATGAGATACAGCAAGGTAAAGAGACAGACCCTGAATATCCTGGTGAGTGCATGGATTTGCTGTAAATCTCAGTTTTGGCACCATCATTTTTATGTGTCAGTCTCCAAATGCCAATGAGAGACTGAACTGCCCATAAGACTTCTGATCTCCCAAATGAAAATGTTCAATACACTTTTTATGCGTGCACTATATGTCTTTGAGTTGCAGAAACAGGCAGCACCTGCATACTCTTGAGAAATAGACTGTAGCAGAAAGAAAATTGCAAATGTATTGTGAAGCACTTAAAAGGTCTGATGAAAAACTTGAGGGGAGGACTTTTTTGATGAATATTTGTGTTGCTGGGTGATAATCAGGGCTTTCCTGTTTATTTGTACTTTATGTTTTAGTGAGTGTAAAGGCATGCTCAACCTGGGCGCTTATTTTCTTTATCATTAAAAATTAATTAATTTACAACCTATAATTAGGCTGAATTTAAATACAGCATGTTTCAAACTCAAGGCTCTGGAAGGCATGTAAAACTGCTTGCTGTCTGACACCCCTTATGCAAGTTTAAATGATACCAATGCTTGGGAAGTTGCATCTGAAAAGTAAATTGACTGGTGCTTTGGAAGTTGATCCAATTTTAAGGTGAGAGATGTTTCAGATAACATGGAATGCTTAATTCCTCCCACTTCTCCTCCTCCTCTTTCACTTAGGTCTAATACTTTTCTCAGAAAAATTTGGCTATGTGCTTTCAGCATCTTGCCCCTCTGAAAACAAGCTGCAAACTTCCATTGCTTTTCATTCCCCATGGATCTGTCAGGAGGCTGTAAGTACTGTGAGAACAAAATATTTGAATGTGTCCCCCCAGGAGTCAGTCTTTAATAGGCAGAGTGAAAGCAGAATGAAGACTGAAAAAATAGAGCTAGTTAACATGTTTGTTAGCAAGGATAAATCCTGTAATTACTACTTTCCACTGTGAATAAATCCCAAATATTTGGGGGTTTGCATTCTGTGTTGGGTGTCTGGCAAGATCACACAACAAGCCTGAGAATTATTCATTGTCTTTCTGTGGTAACCTATCTCTAGTTATAATAATGTAACTCATTTTCAAAATTAAAACTGGAAAGCTGACAAGCAATCACTAAAGGATTGACAAAGGATTTATTTTCCCATTGAGAATAATAAATTTATGCAAAATGAAATTTCAAAAATGACCAAAAAGAAATGCAAACTGCTTTTAAACCTACTGCCTTAATGCTTCAGTTTAAATGTATGCTAGTAGACATTTAGCTTACTCATTGCCCAACAAGGAACTGTGCAACAGTTGTAGAGATAACCTGCCTTCGGTTATCTGACATCATGGACCGGCTTTTGTGCTGATCTGTGTGTGAATGTATCTGCCGCTGGAGGCAATGAGGCTATGCTGAATTACATCACTTGAGATCTGCGAAACGAAAACAAATTTGGTTTTCTTCTTTCTGCGCTTACTCCCCCAGCCAGCCCCAGTTTCACAAAATCCCGTTCCACCAGCTAATAATGATCGCCATCATCATCATCATCATATCCGCAGCCCCACGCAGGCTCCCCTGCGTGAGCCAGGAAGCGTGCGAACTCCGGGCAGGCGTTCGGGTGAGGGCTGGGAGCCATCCCTGTGCCGAGGGGGAGATCCCCTTCCACTTCATGCTTGGCTGGCACTTTGTTCGCCGCTGAATGCTCCCCCCTCGGAGCCTTTGTGTGGCAGCGGGGGCTGAGGTGTGAGGCGGCTGCCAGGCGATGGCCGCGCCATGCCTGGACAGAGCATGACCAGTTTGGCTGCAGCCACTCACCACCGGGCTTCTTGTTACATCACCATCAGCCCATGGCTTGGCGAGACGGAGCCAAACAGGCTTCTCGTTGTTTTTCCTCTTTTCATGGACAAGAAGAAAGCCTGGGAAAAGAGCAGGGATCCCAGACCTTCCTTGAGAACAGCCGAATATTGTCTGCATGATAATGAAGGGAACAAAACCGCAAACACACAGAGCTGTCTTCCCCGGCAAGCCGGGACACACAAAAGCAGGGTGTGTAATCGGAAGGACTGGGCGAGGGCAGCACAGTGTGCGGAGGAAATAACCTCCAGTAACCCCCAGCGCAGAGCCCGCTGCGGCTCCTGGGAAGACCAAGCACTTCCCTTTATCCTGTTTTCCATGGCAATGTCCTTGCAATTGATTTTGAGAGTCTGTGTCAATATGGTAGCGCAGCAGCCAGATCTCTTTCAAAAAAAATATTGTAACACATGGTGTGCATTTGTGATTCCAGTTTTCTGTTACACCCACAAAGTCAAGATGGGTACATTCACACAGCTCGTCCTTGTTTTTGCAAGCTCCTGGTATTTTCTTAAGAGAAAGTGATTCCTTCTTTGCTCTGTTTTGAAATTCAAAAGAAGCTTAATTTTTCTGTTTGCAATATGGTTTTCATTGTTGCTTCTTTCAAAGGTGGAAAAATGGATTCACATTGTATATACTTTGGACACCATAAGTACCTGAACCATTTCCATCTGTTGGGGACAGGTCCAGCTTCTGTGAAAATTCTGTTTCTCACAAAAATCCATTTCTTGGCAGCCAGGCACAGTGTCCCTATGGAGAAACACGGTTGTCATGGGAAACTGCGATCATGGAGAGAAAAACAAGTTTTGTGAGCCATTAGGAGACTTGTTTCTCTGCACCATGAAGGCAGGCAGCAAGCTTGTCCTCTGGAAGCCAGAGCAGAGCTTGGCCATGGAGTAGAGAGCTCTTGCAGGACTTCTTCTGTTGGACTCTTCCACCACACCTCTGCGTGGGCTGACGTCTTCTAGGACTCCTCAGGCAGGCATTCTCCTCCACGCCTCCCTTTGTTCCCTAGTTCTGTTTCTGCTGCATGTGATACTCCTTCTAAAATGTCAATAAGGAGGATGTCGTCCAGATGGCTAGAGGAACCCCTTTTACCCCAGAGCATCTGTTGGAGCTGTTAAATGAAAACGATGATGCTGAGTTGGATGTATATCAAAATGAAGCCCTGGGATGTGTTACATATGTGTTCATTGCATGCAAGACATCCATCAACTCAAGAGTTTCAGGGCTGCTTAACAGTCTTCCTCTGATATCTCTGTTCCATTTTTTTAATCTTACCTTTTTGATCAGTGTTGCCCAGAACTGCAGACCAGAACTGTTATCAGTGACCTGTACAGTGGCATTCATACCTCTCCATCTCTGTTAGAATTTCTTTTCCTTATGTGCACTGCATACCATCGCCTCATAACTCTCCTGTGATTGACCAACACACCCAGGTTTACTCCTGCTTTATTACATGTTGCATAGTATGAAAGATAGAAAAGAAGGTCTCTAGAAAAATACAGAACTGGTACCTCTGTTGAACTATTGAATGCTGTTCATAAAGCCTTCCTGATCTCTGCAGTGATAAATTCATCCACCAGTGCATGAGATCTGATTATAGCCTTGCACCATTACAAATGTTACCACTGGTTACAGAATTATCCACTAATTAAAAAGAAGTTGCTATAATTAAAAGAGTCTTCATTCAGATGTGCTTGTGCAAAGAAAGACCTCAGTTCATGTTCTTAGTTGTGGTAGTGGACTCTGACAGGCAGAAAATGGGAAGAATTGTCTCAGCTTCATACGCTACTGTGAGCTTGATGGTAATTAATTATGTAAATAGTTGTGTGTTGTTCATTTCTGTCGACAAAACACACATGCACATGAAGATGAATCATTGCTTCCCGTAAGGAGCTAACAAGTGCAATAAGTTTGCAAATAGTCTTGCAGGAGATTCCTTGACAGTGCAGTAATGGTTGCAATCTATTGTCCAAACTGACACTTTTCCAAGAACTATGTCAGTTCTGTAGTGGTATAAGCCCAGGTAGAACAAGAATCTTATAACCATATTTTTTTAACCTATAACTTAATTTGATTGACTAGAGAAAAATAAAACTCATGCAGAAACACACTAGTCTTGTTCAAACCATGTCTACTTCTCTCAGAGTCCAACATATTCTGAGAAAACTATTGACAGGGATGTATTTTGCCTTACTTGACTGAAAGATGATAAAGTACAAAAGCAAAGCTCGGCTTCAGCAGCTTTTCCCAACGATTAAGGAAGCTGTTCAAGCAACTAAAATAGGCTGTGTCAAAGCTTCTTTTTCATTCAAGAGTGTACATGCTGAGCCTGAAATCACTGTCTATCCAATTTACATGTTGGACAAAGCACTGCTTCAGCTTTCAGATCCATGTATAACTCTTTAGTGCCCTCCCCTGTCCCAGTTTGGAAATGCTTACGTTTGGTAGGAAAACTTTATGGTTAAGAAAATAATATTGTGACTTTATTACTAAATTAAAATATTACTGTTGTCCGTTTTATCTCTCAGATCCATCTGTTTGTCTTAAAAGTGGAGAAGGGAGAATTTAATTTATTTAGAGAACAAGAAATCAAAACCATCAAAGGACTCTGTGTGTGCCATGTTTTTGTTTTACGTATTGTTTTCCAGGGGTCATAAAGATACTGACTTCTCAGTGAAGTATGTCAGAGAGGCAAGTGGAAAAAAATAAGTTAACAGTAAAACTTACCACTCTCTACATCAGTCAGATATTCTTCCATGTGGGGTCATTTAGCTTTGAACATTGTGCACATTTTTCCTGGATGAAAGGGAGGACAGGTGTGCTATGTGTGCTATCTAAACAACACATTACTCAAAGAGAGAATGAACGTAAAGGTGGTGGAGCCAATGTACAGGAGAATGAAGTCAAATATCTACTGTGTGTGCAGATGCAGGAGACTTACCTTACTTTTAGATGGCTTAACTGGCTCTGTGGAGAACCAGGGCAGCATCTCCACAGCCTCTCTGCCCTGCGACCACATCCCTACAGCCTCACTGTATGCCACTGTATGCCAGTCCCGTGCACGAGCAAGATGTTTTGATGTGCAGTCAAGAGACTCAGATTTCTTGGACTTTTGGGAGATGTTGTGTGACATAGCTGTGGTTCTTGTTTGGAAAAGGATTGTTGCTTCACACCCTTGGACCAGTACTTCTACAGTATTTCCTTACACAATATCTATCTCATTTCCTTCCTAGTAAACAACAATTTCCCCAAATGTTACTCTCTCATCTGCCTGTCACATCCTCCACGCAGGAATTGGAATTCACTGATAAATTAAGTTGCCATATTCCTGTCTCTCCTTTCTCCTTGATAATATGTAGCTTTTGTAGCTTTGATGAGCATGTAACCAACACTGATATGAGAAGTATCAATACAAGCAGCATGAAGGTGATTTTTTTGTTTTTGGGGGGTTTTTGTTTGTTTGTTTATTTTTTTGTGGGTGTTTTGTTGTTGTTTGTTAGGGGTTTTTTTAATCTTATTTCACCACAATTTTCTGGGTCAATTCTGTGGTTGTAATTTTCTGGGGTAGAGAGAAATTCAAGTCCTGCCTTTTACCGGTTTCCTTCTGCCATGCAATGTGTGCTAAAATAGGAGACTGTCCATCTGTCTTCCTGTGGTACACAGGTACTTTTTGAATTACTAAAATTGGATCTAATGTCCCACAAGACTTTTATATGGGTTAGCTTGTCTTAATATGCTTTAAAACCAAGTAAATGGAGGAAAGAGACAGTAACTAGAATATATAGGTCAAAGATTTCTTCATCCTTCAGATAATCCAGTTATTTTAAAAAGTAGCAGGAAGTAAGCCTAAAAGCTGAGCTTATCCAAATCAATTATAAACATTGCTTTGAAATCCCTCATGAGTTTTATTTTAAATTTTAAAATAGTTTTATAAATATTTTTGTAAATATTGTGTGTCTCAGTTGAAACCCAACAAAAAGCTTGTTTGTTTGCTGTATAGAGTTCACTTTAGGATTAAGGCTTCAAGACCTTCACATGCACTGCAGACATACTCACAGACATCTAGATAAATGTCTGCCCACAGTGGTTCAAAACCAAAAGGAAGAGATTCTCTTCTCAGAGATGGCTAATTAGGAAAGGGGTGGGGGTGTATTATTACAAAACAAAAACAGTATTCCAGAAATGCAGTATGAAAGACAACTAAGACTATGTTTCAAGGTCTTGCTAAACATGAATCCATGCTATTGTTTGTTGTGTATTTCACAGCATTCACCCACTGACAGGATTTCCAAAGGCAGCACTACTGTGATCTCTCCTTCCTCCAGCACCAGCTTATCCTGTTGTGCTGTCTGCCCGTAGTGACTCCTGAGTCAACTCCTTTTCTGTCACTGCACCTCTGTGAAGCTGAAGCACTAAAACATATGAGAACTATTATGCTGCTGTTTCTTTATCTCCAAAGACCAGGATAATTTATCTTTATCTGCCTTTTGCTGAAATAGGTGTTGGGGCACAGGGCTTTATATGGCTGTTGTTCGCAGCAATGAGAATTTTTGTAGCTGTTGCTAAGTGTTCAAAACCAGAATGTTATTATAGTTGGCTAAATGTCATTAAATGCTTCTAGGTTTAACAAAAGGTTTTTGTGAGGGATAAAGGTAAGAAAAGATTGTGCTTCTGTAGGTTTCAGAAAACTGAAATGAAAACAGTTTCTATCTAAAATAGACACAGCACAAATGGGTTTTGCAATATGATGATTTTCAAATCTGTGGGATGCAGAATGACAGAAATAACCAAGAGAAAAGTCTGCAAAAGACAATTATAAACAGGCATGGGTGAAAACAGAGAGAGAATTCTAAGTGTTCAAAAGGGACAACCTTTATCTGTGTGCTGAGAAACCTGCCCTTGTTGTTTATTTTCTCTTGCACTGAGGAAAGGTGACTTCAAACACTTTTTGTAATAAGCTAATTTATATCCAAGATATGCTGGCCTCTGGCGGTTTCTCCTGCATTTGAAATAACTCACAAGACCCCAGACTCCTGGCTCTCTGCTCAGGCCAGAAAGAGGTAACATCATCTTTTCTTTGAAAGAGAAATTGGTTACAATTCTATATTTATCCTGAAATAATATGAATTGTGTAGTATTAGTGTTCCTTACTGAGATGGAGTAAGTTTCTATACTGCTGGATGGAAAGCAGCAAACCAGTCCATTGCCTGTGCCTCATCAGAATCTCAGCACACAGAAATCAGAATTAACAGCTATTGCACTTTCCAACTCCATCTGAAAGCAGGGAAGATTAAGCAGAATCTCTCAGCAGATGACTATGATGTATTTGAAGGCAGTGTAGAAAATACTGTAGATTTCTAAGTGTGCAAGCCATATCTTGCTTTTATGATTTACAAATTATATTCCTCAATTCTACTGGGAACAGACATATTTCCAACTGTAGGGTTCTTAGGCTGTCCTGCTTCTACAATCTCTTTGAATTTTTAGCAGGAAAAAGTTTTCAAAACGTAGTTGATTTATATTGGCAAACTGCAGCTTTACTTTCTTTTCTGTGAAGTAGTGCTTTTGACTTGTTGGGCTGCAGGCTGAAGCTAGGAAATTTCATGCAGGAGCTTGAACAAAACTAATATACTGATGTTCAGCAGTGGTTGTGAAAGGGTTAGGCTCTCTCAGTCACTAAAATTCTCTGCTTTGCTCAGAACTTCTAGAAGAGAGACATTATTTTTGAACCACATGCTTGGGAAAACCCAAACTTAGTTTCATAAGGCAGAAGCCCCTAAAGGTCTTTGATAACATCCAGATATATTGCTTACTCTCAAATGTGGTTTATTTCCCATTCATCATTTACAATTTGTGTAGTTGCCATCAGCTGAAACTGCCAGCTCTTTGGAACGCTGAGCTGCTCTTCCTCACAAAGGTGTAGAGCCTAATGCCACGAACTTTGTTTCAGCCTTCTTTTTTTAGGAAAAAAAGTTCTTCAGTTTTTTGGGTGACACTGTTGCTTGTCCTAAGTTATTGACTAGTGGTATATTCAACAACAGAAATGCAAATTAACTAGTTACATGTTAGATTAAATATAATTGTGTTCTTGTTTTAGGACTACTAACTCTTCTAGTTTCTGAACTCTGAAAAATTTGTGTATTTTGTGTTGCATTCCTGAGGCAAAAACACCTGCACAACAGATATAAGCAATTCTTTCTCCTCAAAGCTGAAAAAGTTAATGAAGGGTAAACATTTCTTGTGAAGAGATCTCTATTTTTTACATGCATAAATCAGGCTAGCTAGTAAAATTTAATTAAATATATTTGAAATTTATATTAATTAGGTATATTTAGCATGTGTTTCAAGTGTTGTGCCACCGAAGGACATAAGAATAGCAGCAAGGAGGTAGGCCAGGCTGCAAGAGTGAGGATGATTGGCATATTCATTGGATGCAGCAAGGTTAAAATGAAACCATTTTAGTTCAATACAATCCAGAGCTCTTGCCAAATCTCAAAAAGAATAAATTGGAAGCTATCTTTTGGACACAAAAATAGCTGTAATCTTTCTCAAAGATTATCTGCACTATAAGAGGCATTTGAAGACATCTAGTTGTTTGCTTAACTGTTCACTATTTTTTTTCTCCTTTTGACTCAGCCCATACAATGCTCTGAGTATTTTTTCTAACCTTTTCTCCAACAGATTTAAAATCTCCTAACAACAAATCACGTCTCTGATCTCTCCTTCTGATTATTTCTTCTATTTCCTGTAGATGACATTTTTCACCACCATCAAGTTTTGTCTTTGAGAGCAGTGGTTTCTTACTTTCAAACAATTTCCTTGATGTATTTTACTTTCTGTTGGGTAGCTTTGGCCAGGATTTCTGGGGCTTGCTGAATTTTCCTCTCAGCTATATTTAGCAGCATACTTATATGTCTTCTTATCCTCATTCTCTTTTGCTCTAAATTTGAGCATAGAATTTCATTCTTCTTCCTTCAAAGCTTTTTCGTTTCAATTCCCTAATCCATTCCTCCATTGGCTGATCCAGGATTTCTTGAGATCTTTGAAGCTTTTGTTCTGTAACAAATCTTTTGCTAAAGCTCATCAGCTTTGACCTGGTGATTAACTCACTTCGGGTGCCTATGTCTTGTCTCTTTGTGCTGGATCAACTCTTGTCTCTTCTTCCTTTCAGTTTCTTTCAAAGATCTTTTCTCAAAAGCCCATGAAGCCTTGCATCTGAGCAGATCATGGTTCAGGTTTGTAGTATCCTTCTCCATGATCTGCTTCTTTCTCAGATGTTTTTCATGGAAACATTTCCTATAGTCATCTTAGAGCTTTGATCTTTTAAGTTTTGCCTTGTGCTTTGTTTCTTTCTCCTGTGCCAGTCTTTGTCATCTCATCTCTTGTAAGGCCAGTGTCTTTCAGCCTGGCCTCCAGAAAGTCACTCCCTGTTTAGACTACTGCCACTCCCTGGGCTTTGCCCAGCAGCTGCCATCTCTTTCTCTTTCTCTTTCTCTTTCTCTTTCTCTTTCTCTTTCTCTTTCTCTTTCTCTTTCTCTTTCTCTTTCTCTTTCTCTTTCTCTTTCTCTTTCTCTTTCTCTTTCTCTTTCTCTTTCTCTTTCTCTTTCTCTTTCCCTTCCTTCCTTCCTTCCTTCCTTCCTTCCTTCCTTCCTTCCTTCCTTCCTTCCTGTGTTAGCCACAGCTGTGAGTGCTGGTGGTACTTAAGTCCAGTGACTAAAGGACCTGAAGAGGAATTTCCAACCTTAAATCCCTTTGTGAATATAGCCTCTAATTCTGTCAATGTGGTGAACAGCTCTTCCAACAAGGAGCTCTTGGACCATCTGCTGAGAAAGCTCACCATGGAGCTCAGGACTGTACCACGGAAGGCTACTTGGCGTCTCTGCTTTGGAGTCATGCTACGGAGCAAAGTGCTAGGGGATCATGTTCTTCAAGGCTGGTACCATTACCAGAGATTGCTGGGATTTACACCAGCAGAATTTTTAATTTTTAATTTCAGCATGTGCATTAAGCAGTATAATGAGGAGTATTAATCCACCCAATAAGATGTAGGTTGCTGTGACTATGTCTTTAACCAAAAATCAAGAGGCATAGTCTTCTAAGAGAGTTTTCTCTTAAACCCCCACTGAAAGAAGCTGTGTTTTTGTTAGTCGTATACATGACTTTTAGCTGATTTTAACAACAAGAAACATTTATTTTCGATATTGTAATATAGGGATTTTAGTCAGCTTTTAGTCCTCTGAAAATCAATATATTGTGTAAATTTTCCTCAATTTATTAACTTTATTTCCTCGCTTTCTCAACATAAGCTCTGTTTGGTGGCTGAGGAGTCTCCACTGGACATGTTCTTAAACTTGTCTTCAGCATTAAATAAATATTGCATACTCTCTTGGAAGCTTTGGTGTGAATTTTCTTAGGTAATACTCCATTGTTTAAAATTTGACTCGGAAATCTTGATTTTTTCAGTACTCTGATACAGTTTCTTTGCACCTGCAGTTTTTTTAAATGTGATAAAACTCCCTTAAACTGTGAGTGAGCAATAATGCCAGCTCATCCCTTCATTTTGTGTATATCTGCCCCTCTCCTGCAACAGATAGAATGTTTCATAATGAAAAGAGTTGTTGTCCTCCTTACAAGTAACAGAGATAATTGAGTCTTGGGACTGTGTATTTAGACAGCTGCTAAACTTAACCTCAGATCAGAGAGCACACAGAGAATGATGCAAATGAAAGCAGATGGCCTTCTCAAACTATTTATCTCTGAATTCATAAAGTTGTGTGTGGAAATGCTATGTATGGAGATGAATTACAGAGGGACCAGTTGTGTTATGTAAAAATCATGTTGATGGAAACAAGGGCAAGAAAATACAATGTTACTAAGCAAAATGCTGTCAGCATGTTGAAAATTGGAGCATTTTCATCCTGAAACAGCAGCATTCCTTGTGGAAGAAACAATTTCAATGAAAACAACCCCCAAAATCAAGCTGTTGAAGATATTGATACCAATGCTATTCATATTGTTTCTAAGGACCTCATACATCTCTCTAATGTATAAAAAAAGTACATTAATCTCAGTTTTAGAGATGAGGAACAGAAGAGGACAAATGAACACAGCAAATCTGCTGAGCAAACAGAGCTCTTGTCTTTTCTGACAGGTTACCACTGATGTGCTTTTCATCTGTGACACACTATTTAAATGTGTGTATTTGTAACATAGTTTTTATATATATTGGTATAACTGCACCGTGAGTTACTTGCCATGAAAATGTTTACATTATCAGTGATGGCACTTACTCAGAACTGAATTAGCCTCCTTTCTTCATGATTCTTCAGAATCACAGAATCACCAGGTTGGAAGAGACCTTCAAGATCACTGAGTCCAGCCCATGCCCTAACATCACCTCAACTAAACCATGGCACTGAGTGCCACATCCAGTCTTTTTTTAAACACATCCAGGGATGGTGACTCCACCACCTCTCCAGGCAGACGATTCCAGAACTTTATCACTCTTTCAGTAAAAAACTTTTTCCCAACATCCAACCTAAATTTCCCTTGGTGTAGCTTAAGACTGTGTCCTCTTGTTCTGTCAGCTGTTGCCTGGAAAAAGAGACCAAGCCCCACCTGACTACAACCACCTTTCAGGCAGTTGTAGAGAGTAATAAGGTCACCCCTGAGTCTTCTTTTCTCCAGGCTATACAACCCCAGTTCCCTCAGTCGTTCCTCACAGGGCTTGTGTTCCAAGCCCCTCACCAGCCTTGTTGCCCTCCTTTGGACGTGTTCAAGTGTCTCAACGTCCTTCCTGGACTGAGGGGCCCAGAACTGGACACAGCACTCGGGGTGTGGCCTCACCAGTGCCAAGTACAGGGGAAGAATGACTTCCCTAGTCCTGCTGGCCACACTATTCCTGATACAGGCCAGGATGCCATTGGCCTTCTTGGCCACCAGGGCACACTGCTGGCTCACATTCAGTCGGCTGTCGACCAGTACCCCCATGTCCCTCTCTGCCTGGGCACTGTCCAGCCACACTGTCCCCAGCCTATTGCATTGCAGGGGGTTATTGTGGCCAAAATGCAGGATTCAGCACCTGGACTTGTTAAACTTCATCTTATGGGACTCTGCCCATCTATCCAACCATTCCAGGTCTCTCTGCAGAGCCCTCCTACCTTCCGAGAGATCGACACACACTCCCAGCTTAGTGTCATCTGCAAATTTAGTAATGGTAGATTCAATACCCTCATCCATGTCATCAATAAAAATATTAAACAAAGCTGGCCCCACCACAGATTCCTGTGGGACACCACTAGTGACTGGCCACCAACTGGATGCAGCACTGTTCACCAGCACTCTCTGGGCCCGGCCATCCAGCCAGTTCTTAACCCAGCAAAGAGTGCTCCTGTCCAGGCCATGGGCTGCCAGATTTTCCAGGAGTTTACTGTGGGAGACAGTGTCAAAGGCCTTGCTGAAGTCCAAATAGACAACATCCACAGCCTTTTCTGCCTTCACCAGAGGGTCACCTGGTCATAAAAGGAGATCAGGTTGGTCAAACCTACCCCTCCTAAACCCATGCTGGCTGGGTCTGATCCCTTGGGCATCCTGTAGGTGCTGTGTGATGGCACTCAAAATAAACTGTTCCATTACCTTACTGGGTACCGAAGTCAGACTAACTGGCCTATAATTGCCAGGATCTTCCTTCCTACACTTCTTGTGAATGGGTGTCACATTGGCCATTATTGAGATGCAGAATAATTGCTGTAGTCAGGAATACAATAATGTCTGTAGGTACTTGAATATCAAAATATCTGTACGGATAAAGTACCAGTCTACATAAGAGCCAAAGACAAATATTTTGTGATATTTCATTCCTTGTACCCAGGATGGCTACATAAGCAGGGAGGTCAGCCTTCTTTCTCACCTGCTTGTGAGTTGCAGCCATTCAAATACATTTATCACTAAACAGCATTAGTAATATATAGCTATAAGAGCTAAAGGTAAAGTGGTTTATTGTTTCCCACTGTCATTGTTTGCTACTCCTGCAGTTTAGCTACAACCTTTGGCTGCTGATGTTATGTGTTTGTTCTACAGGATCTGAAATAGAGATGTGGGGTTCATACTTCGGGTTAAATATAGTCGGCCATAAAACTTCACTGCGAAACCAGGCCACGGTTAGAATACATCTTTCATGATGCAGTCAGATACAGTCAGTGGGGCTGAAGGAGAGAAAAGAATTAAAGACACTGAAATACTTTTTTTTCCATTTCTTTTCCTGAGAAAATAAATTAAGCATATGAAACTATGAAACAAGGGCTATCTGTTATGAGAAATGCTGGAGGTGAAAGATTTCCCACATTCAGACTAAGGCAGAAGTTCAGGGTGGATTGCTTGTGTCACATGTAGTAAACAGCAGATGGCTGCAAGCGTCAGGGAAAATAACATGTTTGACAACCTTATATTAAAACTAAATAAACGAGTTCTTCAGCTGGAGTACAAAGGTGTCTGTCTATTGATTCTGACGGAGATTTACTGGTGTACATGTGGCTTGTCCTGAGAAAATGTTTCTTTGAATATCAGTGGGTGGTAGGAGATTTTACACACAGAGATGTAGTTGATCAATACAATAAATATTTAACCTTCCTCAGAATATTTGCAGCCTGGATGTTGGTTCAACTTATGCCAGAGAAGAAGCTAACTTTGACATTCAGATCCCAGTGTCTGAGGGGTTTGAATCTGCTGTTATAAAAGGCAGTCACTTGAAAGCTGTCCTATGTTAGCCCATCTGCTCAGAGAGAAGCCACCTACCAGAGTAAAACAAAACTGCCCCTTGATGGTTAACTGTGGTAGGTATGAAGGTATGAACTGTGAGTGAGGGCAAATGCTCTTATTGCCGACGCTTGCATTTGTTTTGACTATCTCAAGGTTCCAAAAAAGATCAAAATTTTGGAAGACAAGGCTGAAGGGTTCATGGAGCAGGAATTCCTGCTTCCTAGTCCAAGCAGCTCAGCCCATGTTTTGGGTTTTGCCATCATACCCACCTCTTCCACTTAAATCTGCCTGTGGAAGCAGGAGGCATTCTGGATGGACTCCAGTAGGGAGCACTAGGAGGCTATAGCACGTGCAGCTGCAGGGAAATTGCACTGAGATCAAACGGCTTGAGGATTAATTTGTTTCTGCTGTTTTGTCTTTTAAAGGTGACTGTATTAATCTGGGAAACAACAGTACCTTTTATGAGTGATCAAAGCGGTCATGTAAGAAATTGCAGGGAATTTAACATATTCAAGTTATCACCATGTTGGGTCGGACCACTTCCCTGAGAGAGGCACTTTAAATACAATTCCATTTTGAGAACACCCTACGATTGCAGCAGAATCATTCATAACATGATTGGGGTCAGAGATTTTATCTCAAAGTATGTCCTGCTAGTGACTGGGTTTCATGTGTTATTGATTGTGAGGAAGACTCTAATTATGTTTCCACACTGTGTGGGGACTGGTTAACACAAAGAAATCTCGTCTCCTTTTGTGTTGTGCTCAGCCCAGCAGTTACTTTTGTTCTAAATTGGGCCTGGCAGCCTCTAGGGTGAATGATTGACATGTCAATGTGCTAACAGAAGCCAGAACCAATTCTCTTGTCTGACACCTCCTTTCCTTCTCCGAATATTAATGATGAGTGACCCAGCTGAATGAATGAAAAGTGCACACATCCCTTGTGGCTCCGTGCAGATGCTCAGAGATGACAGCAGGATTTGCCCAGGAGAGGACACAAGCCCATAAAGCCATCTGGTATTATGTAGTGAGCTTAATGTGTTCATTGACTTGGCCAAATGTTTGGTAAATCAAAAGCTGACAGGGAAGGATTCATAATATTTATGCTTAAAATACAGTCAAAACATCACAGAGAAAAATAGGAGTCCTAGCTGAATTCCTAGAAAAACATAAAGAAGTACAGCTCAGATTTTGAGCTGGGAAGATGGGCAAGAAAAATATAAAAATATTTTAGTTAAATACAAGTCACAAAGCAGTGATTTCCTCTGAAAGTGCCTTCTGTTACCCTGTGATTGATTTCAGATAACACAGGTTATTGATGATCACAACAGGCTTTTATAGTACGATTTCCCAAAACACCCAAATGAGCCAGCCTTGGAAGACATTATGCAGTCACTTGATATTTTTCAGTTCATTATTCTGATTTAGTTGAAACAAATAATCTGGTCTTTCTTAGTCTGGATTATGTAATATTTCTTGTTATATTACATATTAAGACTATTAAATGTGTAGTCAGACTGTTAAGACTAGGTGGTATAATGCATAACCAAGGAGCAGATTTCTTTATTTAATCATGTAAATTTTATTTATTCTTTCAATAAAATAGATTTTATAGTATATGATTTAAGATTTTCCACATAAATGTTTCTTTTATCTCTAGTATCTCAGGGAGCAATTCTGCCCCAATAGGCCACCAGAAAAAAAATCCATATTAACATGCAATAGACTTTTTCTCTTTGTGAGGTTTAGATCTGATTCAAAGACAAAAAAAATCTCTTCTCACTACATTTTGCATATCATATTTTTATCTCCACTATAGTAAAAATGCAATCCATTTTCACCTTCAGTGCCTTCTTCATCTTTTGAAGATACTGAGGTTGAATACCCTTTGTATTTTCACAATATCCCAAAGATTGGCAATTCTTTCGCATCCATTTAGGAGACTCTTGTATCCGTGCATTGAGCAAGTTTTGCACTGATTATTGCAAACCTCTTCCCTAATCACTTTCTCTGTTTTCTTTTATAATGTATGACAGTCCAGTCAGATTCGCCTGGTTGCTGTGAAACCATTTTGTCTTGCTTTTCAAATCCTTTTGTGTGACCCCACTTGATTACCTAATTATGTTATTTCCTATCTTCCACATTCTTTCCTATTACCCCAAAGGCCCTTTGCAGCTTCCTTTTATTTCTCAGCTGTTGATGTTGCTCCCATTTTTACTTTGCAAGCATATATCTCACCTAACTTTGCTGTCTAAGACCTATATGTCTAATTTAAACCACATATTTTACTTCCCCTACAGTTAGTGGAGAGAAAGGATACCTTCAGAGCACATTTATTTTGTTTTATCTCAGTCTAAGATAAACACCTAAGTTAATTGTGATGAATTGTCCTCTGGGTATTCTTTCCATTCATGGGAAGTCTAGACAACCAGTTTGGTTTGTACCTTACAAAGTAGGGAAAACTAATCCCAGTTTTAATCAGTTTGCCCAGAGTATTCCCAAGTGCCTTTTTCCCTTCTGCCTCAGTACCTTAACCTCCTCCCTGGAATCCATCAGATACCATTTTCTCCACCTAAGTGTGCTATTAAAATTTAAGCCCTCAAGGAAATACGTAAACTGTTATTGTAAACATCCACTTAAGAAAAGGAAAAAATTTTAATTTTAAAATAATTTTTTGTTGACTTCACAATGCTTCATGCTGAACTTTTGTTCGTAGGGCATTGGGGTATGGCCGGGTTTCTCTGAGAGAGTGCCTTCCTGCTCTTGTTGTACAAAGACTTGATTAGCAGAAGGGTGTTCAAGCTTACAAATTAAACCAGCAATTTGCAGCAGAAGCCTAACACCTGTTACAACAGTCCCCCAGAGATGGAGTACCCCTGATGGCCAGCACTGTCGCATGCAGACTGATGATTCCGACCTGAGGTGGCTATGAGTTATTTAAACACAGCATGGGAAATTTTTTTTTGTGTAAGTTATCTGTTTGGACAATCAATATTTGAACAGAAACAATAATTTAAAAAACCTGCCTGTAACATTTGGTTTTATATTATTTCAGAAAAAAAAAATCTGACAAAATACTTTAAGTTAAAAAAATTCTTTACTCTGGCATCCTAAAAATAGCCAAGTAGTTAATTTCTAAACAATTACAAAGAAAATTACTCTGGGATTAGACATTTGAATGACAAAATTCAGCTGCAAGCACTTTTATTAAATTTTTCTTTTTTGTATGTAAATTAATAACTAAATAATTGTGCCACAGAAACAGTAGGTCCAAGGTTCATAAAGAAAGTAGACCTGCACTTCACAGATTTATGACAACTCAATGATCAGTTTCACTGAAAAACAAGAAAGAACTTTTCATCTGTTGTTTGCAGTCATATGGGTTGTGCCCTTCCAGCTTAAGCAAGACAAGATGATATATTTAAATGACAAAATAATAAAGAGATTCTTTTGTTAATATATAGCTTCTTCTACTGGAATTAAAAATATATAATTACCTTATCCAAAGGGCATTAACTTGCTTCAGTAAAAATGTTTGATCTCTCTTGTGCATACCAGTATCAGCTTTGAAACTCACAGAAAAGGTTTAGTTTCAGAGAATCACGAATGGTTTGGGTTGGAATGGACTTTGGAGATCATCTGGTTCTAACCCCCACTGCCATGGGCAGTGACACCTACTAGACAAGATTGCTCAGAGCCCCATCTAACCTGACTCTGAACACTCCCAGGGATGGGGCATCCACAACTTCTCTGGGCAACCTGTTCCAGTGCCTCACCACCCTCACAGTAAAGAATTTCTTTCTAGTATCTAATCTAAATCTAATCTCCTTCAGTTTGAGGTCATTACCCCTTGTCCCATCACTGCATGTCCTTGGGAAAAGTACCTCTCCAGCTGTCCTGTAGACCCCTTAGGTATTGGAAGGCTGCTCTAAGGTCTCCCTGGACAGTGAGCAGGTTCTTCTGTAGGCTCTGCCTCTACAGTGTTCAGCCAAAGTAGTTCTGGTGCTGGAAACTGAATAGAGATCACTGAGTTTTCTCACACTCGTGTGGACAAATTCTGCCTGTGAAAAAGCAAAGTGGGTCAGTGTACATATCAATTCTTCTGGGTAAGCCACTCTCAAAAATGAAATACAAACAAAAAATCTGGCAGGAGAACAAAGGTCAGTCTGGGAAAGCTTTTCTCACAGCACAAAGTTCAGACCCCTCCAACAAAGAGAGTTAGTATCAGATTAGTGTCAAATTATTGAAGACTCAGCTGCATTCCCATATTGAATGCTAAGAGAATTTGTCCTATTAGTATTGGATTTAGGGAGGTAGGAGTGGGGACAGGCTGAGTTTCCAGCTGCCAGGGCCCAAGCAGAGAAACTGTGCGGGTGGGGAAGGTCTCAGCTGAATGGTAAAGGACATGGCGATTGTTGATGAATTTCCACTGTGGAACCCACCTCTGTATCTCTGGGGTGTTCAGAATATGATGTTAGGTTGTTTTCTGTCCACTGCCAGGGGAGACAAAGAATACCTGTTGCAGTAGAGAGAGAGGGATGCCCTCCAGAATGGAATTAAGACAGTTTCAAATGGTCTGAACCACCAGAGAATTTCTTCTACTAAAGGAGATCTTAATTTTAACTACAAATTTGGTCTACTAAATTTTCCCCTCAGTATATGCCATGCGTAAAGCAAAGGGAGTTATGAAAAATCCATTCAAATATGGGTAAAGGACACAAAAACAGGAAAGGAAAAGTGAGCAAGTATGTATTATACAGGCTAGAGAGAAATGCTTCTTCCATACAATTTTCTGCTGCTCAGTAAATATTAATTGGATTTTGGTGTGGGGCCCTTACAGGATATGAATGAATTTATTAGCTATTGACAGCTATGAACAGACTATTTGGAGTTATAAATGGAAATAATTTATTTACTGGCATGATGAAACCTAGAAACCTTTAGTGAAAGACAGCAATTAAGGGACACAGTACTAAAACTGGCAGAGCGAAGGGAAGAAGAAATATTATTGAAAAAAGGGCTTTTTGTTCTACATTTCAAAAGGAGTAAACATGAATGATAAAACATGCAGCATGGATTTAAGGGTAGGGATTGAAGGGAGATAAGGAGCTTAAGCCCGCTGCATTAGCACCAACTGGTGCTGTGCGTATGCTCCTGTGGCATCTGATGAGGCTGAGTTTGTGTAACTGCACGGGAGACCCAGGCACCAGACAGGGAAAGGAAAGCAATCACTTCATCAGCTGGGCACACCACAAACTCTGGCTTTCCACTTTCTCCTTCAGGTTAAGTAAGAGTAATGAGAGCTTATCAGTGCCTTGATTAGGCACAAGGCCAAGCATTATCCTTTTCCTGGCAGAATTAACCTTTCTGCCTTTCTGTTGAAGAAGTGGTCCTGCCTTTGCTTACCTAAGTGTGTTGCTTTTATTTACAACTAAAGGCAGTACAAGAACCACTGTGAACATTGTTACTCAGGTGGAAAGCAGATTATTTCAAATGTTTAATTCATATTTATTTCTAAGTAGAAGAAATCCTACTTCAACCAAAAAAACCTCTCAACTCCTACATAAGCAATGAACAAAAACTACTTAAAAAAGCACTTTTTTTTTTTTTTTTTTTTTTTTTTTTTAATTTGTTTATTTTNTTTTTTTTTTTTTGTTAAACTGGTGTAATTTTGGGAAAGATAGGGTCTCATTCAAGGGTGCAATGTCTCAATTTCATGAGTGTCCTCATGCTAGCAAAATTCTTAACAACAAATTACTCAGAATATAAGTTCTGCTTGAGTAATGTTTATAGAAGCAGGCTCTGGGTTTCTCTGCTGACTGTGCTAACAAGAGTGTCAGCTGTGGTTTTGCTTCTTGTGATATGGATTAGATCCAAGCTGAATTTGACTTTTTTCCAAGTCAATTATGAATTATCTGAGAACTAAAGCAGCCAAATGAAATTGCCCTGAACTTGAAAAAGAAATTAAATTGCTTGTATGCTCAAGAAAGAAGAGAATCTCGCTATTTTTAAGAGGTAAGAAACAAATTTATTTTGTGGCTTGGGTTGTTCGTAAGAAGATGCTCAGATATTCTGTCAAAGAAGAGTCAGTTAAATAAAGAGAAATGGAAGCAGAGAGGAAGAAAATATGCAACTGAACGTTTTCATAGGCCAAGTGTTGTGTAACATTTCAAGCCATGTACTACAAGCATGTTTCCTTATGCAAATTAAAAAACCCCAAGCAACAAACCAGCAGCACTCTGAAAACGGTGTCTTGGGGCCTTGATGTATGAAACAGCTGTGTAGCTTGGGTTCACCATAGATGAGGAAACCAACTTCTCTTTCCTTCCCAGCTCTGATTTGCTCCGTGTCACACCACTTTCCTGCCTCAGGTTTTACTATCAGTACAACTGGAATAAATAAAGTGTAAGGCTTAATGTTAACAGATTTGAAGCACATGCATCTCTGACTAAAATAATTTCAATCTCACCTAGCTGCATGGCTAGAACGAGATGAAACAACAACAGATGTCTTCATCCCACCCATAGTGCCATTTTCGTTGTCTGCTACTCTGCCACTGCAAAGTAGGTGAAGTATTCTACAGTACTTTCTATTCTGCACATGGGCCAAATGATTGAAAACTTGTTGAGAGATCTGTAAGTGAATTGTATTGTGTCAACAATTTTTTTAAATCCACAAAGATAAAGATCCAGTTGTAGCAAGAGCTGAGAATAAATGATGATCCATCCCAGCTGAAGGCAGTGGTAAAATGCCTTTGGACTTTAGTGGGTGAAATTTTTATTTTAAAATGTTTTTTAATTAATTTGGTTTGGTTTTGTTCTTTCAGTGGAACAAAAATGGGAGGGAAACAAACAAATTATATTCCACCTGCAGTTTAATTTATGAATCCATTGAATCTAGTTTACCTTCATTTTATTTCTTTCATATGATACGTATATGCAGAGTTTTATTGATCATCTTTTTATCATCCTCTCTGTGTTTTCCTGGGAATAGATCTGCTTCTAAATCAGGCAGATATTGCAACTATCATCAAATATTTAATGATTTTTCTAATCATTGTGTCTTGCAATAATTCTGAAAAAAATTTGTATGCCCATTAGTACATTATTGTTTGCTCAGTGGCAAATGAAAGTTCAAATAATGCAAGTGAGGCAGAATATTGAGAGATTTTAAAAGCTGTAATTTTTCACAAGTTGAATTACTAAACTGTTATTTTATAAAGCTGTATTTATTAAAGTTCCCCCACCCCTTATGTAGGGGGCTATGATACACATTTTTCTCCTCCTTTGTTATGCGCAAAATGTCACCAAAGTTTATTACAATTTAAATTTTGGTTTTATCATCAAGAAATTATTGCTTTCTTTCCCTTCTGGCCTTCATATAATCATCTTTTCTTCTTATCAGACTTACAATTTTTAATGTAAAAATTTCCTAATATTGAAATAAATGGATTTTCAGCTATTGAGTAGTTTACGTCACATGAAATGATCAGAAAATACAGTTCAGGAAAGGCTGCACTAAACTAAATTACCTCTGTCCACAGATGCTTCCTGGTAATAGATACTCATTTTCAAATTCATTCCGTGCATTAAAGAAGAACTAATTATGCCAGTAATATCCAGGTAAAATTGCCAAGATTATGGCAGTGATCCTGCTATTATAAGAGAGGAAGGCAGTACAGACCAGCAGCAGTAGCAGCATTGATTTATGTGCAGATACCAACTTTCTCTTCAGCATAGTATGTTGTGAAGAAAAGCCAGTTTTCACATCCCCAAATCCAGTCAATTCTATAATTGAAATGGATTTTATGTCTTGGTCATTTAAGATACCCTTTTGATTTCCTTGGAGAGTAAAAAGTTTAAGAATAAAAGATTCTTTTACTCCAGAATATCAGAAATTTTGCCTGTTCCAAAAGGAGGAGAAATCTGTGTGAGGTGGGATCAGATCCTCATTTTTATTCTGAGTGAGAGTCCATAAATAAGGATGGATTCCACTTTGGCTAAACTTTTTTATTCTATATCTATATCTATATCTATATCTATATCTATATCTATCTATATCTATCTTTAATGTCATCAGTTTTTGAGTGAGGGAGTCTGAGAGACAGTAAAACACAGCATGAAGTCTCCTACATTCCTGATCCTTTTGGGGTAATGAACATAGCGTGATACCCTGTAAGTTTTTCTTTAGTCTCTCAGTCCCAGTAATGTGATGGTCAGTTTATAGAAGCTGAGAAGACCCCCCCACATGGGCTTGTGCTGTTTAGTCCTCATTCTGCTGAGATGTTTGTGTAATGATTTTTGGCTGAACTTGTTCAGTGAAGAAGTTTTACACACAGGCTGTAGGTCCCATTGCTTGTGCTCTCCCCTTCCATACCAAAAGGCAGATGGTAGCCAAAAACATACCCAAAAGAAACAACCAAAGGCAGAGCCTGGCAATCTCGTCCAAAATTTATGGAGGATGAGAACAGTAATGCTATGAGATGACTGACCCCACAGTAATAATTGTTTGGCTCCTAAAGGGAGCCTTAAAAGCTGTGGACAAACACCAATTTGTCATTGCTTTTCAAGAGAAAGCCAAAGAACATAGTGAGGACTCAAGAGCAGCTGTTGTTCCTCTTCCCCTGGGCTGCACACAAGAAATCCTGGTCATACAGCTACCTCTTGACACATTCCTCTTGATTCTTGAGAGTGTTTTGGCTTGAGAAGATGACCAAGTGCCACCTGTGACAGATATAACTTCTCCTTCCAGAAGGTCTCACCCTGAGTCTTGTTACATTAACTGCTGAGACAATCATGAACATAACCTAGGCAAACAGTCCATGGAAAGGCAAACAGTCCATGGAAAGGCAAGCACGAGGAGGTCTTGCTTCAAACACAAGGAATTGCTTCAGAGCAATTTTATGCTATTTCTTTAATTAATTTTGGAACTCAACAGGGTGAGGTTTTTTACTTAAGTTTTTTAAAAGTAGTCCTCAACAGAGAACTACTAAGAATATGAATGTGGAAAAGTAAGGCTTGGGAAAGTCAGAAGCAACTGTAGCAGCTACTGAGCTTCATTAGTGCTTCAAAAATGGCTGTTCTCACTACTGGGCAGTGACAGATACTCGTCAGTTCATTTGCATATCTTTGGCTTTCAACTTGATTCCAAAATTTTCTTGAAAGCTGTCACTCATGTTTTTTGGCAGCACAGTGCTAAACAAGAGACTGTACAGGATAACCCTTATAACTGATTAGACTGTACATGTTCACTGAATGAACGTTCATTGAATATTACAACTGTATTTTGGTTCGGTCAAAGTCAAAATCAAAGTTAGTAACAGGACGTTAGGAACAAGAACAGAAGGGTGGATGGGTGGATGGATGGATGGATGGATGGATGGATGGATGGATGGACGGATGGATGCTTTTTCATAATCCACCAGGAAAGAATAAAACACATCAAAATCCTGGTTTTTGCTCTTAGACTTTTCTGTGCTTTTTCTTATCCAGTGCCCAATTTCTTTTTCCAAACACGATCAATCCTTTTCCTTCATTGTTTTCCCCTGTAAGTATTCAAGTTTATCCAAACAAAGGCAGTACAAGGTACCTAGAGAATTTCTGCATCTCTTGCAGGAGTTGCCGTCTGAAGCCCTATTTCTAAATCCAAGATTTACTTTCATTCTCTGTCATACAGTGTTGATTACCGAGTTAGAGAAATTGATTCATGAGGAAAGGTTAAGGAGCTAAATACTAATAGCTTGGCTGCATGATGACTAAGACAGATGGGGAGATCATAATAGGCTGCAGAGTACGATTGCACTGAGAAGGAAGGGCCTCTGGGGAAAGGCATAAAACATAGTCTGGCTCATTTTGAGTCTTCCAATTGTCACCAGAACCATTATGGTGAAAAGGGAAGCAGGTGGCTGCTTTACATACTGTTTTGAATTTAAACAAGTCTCAGCAGAAGCACTTAGTCAGTTATGGGTTATCACAAGAGTGCAATATTTGCCCTGCTCCTTTAGATCAAAGCTCTATCCAGCTGCAAATCCTGCCTCCTGCAACGCCATGAATCTGATGCTCTGGAGCTGAGCAAATATGCAGGGTTCCTCCCCTTGGTCTTCTCCCAGTTCCCAGCAGTTTGTGGCATAGGGTTTTCTTGAGGTTTTATTAAGACCATTATATTTAACAACTACAAATTAGCCCAGCCCTCCATTATTCCTCTAGTTTTAAGCCTATTATTATTTTTGACATTGGAAGTGATTTCCCCAGTCTAGTTATGCATGGCATGCAACTGTTGTCTGATCAGTAGATTGTGTGTTCTTGGCTGTTATGTTGAAAGAGTCATTGGTTGTTTTTTCAGTCTTACAGAAAAGGCTTTACTTCACTTGCCTTTTTTCCAGGCTGTGTGGTCATGGTCTATGTGGTCACTTTTCTTAAATTCCTCCCCTAAACAGCTATTCCACACTTCCCATTACATTAGTTGCCTTTTTTTTCCCCCCTTTAAAAATCAACTATGTATTTTCATTATATTATATATCTGGGGTGCACCCAGTGTTCAAGATGTGAGGCTGTCATAAACTGCGATTTGTGGATTTTTTGACTGCTGCTGAGCAGGGATGACATTCACGATGCTATACTGTGGCACAGCATCTCTCTCCTACATAGTGGTAATAAATCATACTGTGTTTGTGTCAGTGTGGTTGTTTTGTCCCAGGTGTTTTACCTTGAAGCACTGGATGTTGAAAACGGGTTATTTTCTCTCCCAGTCTAATATTTGGAGATATGCAGCAGGGGGAGATAACTCTTTTACTTCTCTGTCATCAAGTATAAGAAAAAATATTTTTCTTTCCTTGTCCAAAGTTAAGCTTCCATGGAGATGGTGGATTTTAAAAGGGTAACTCTTACCTTGGTTCAAGAGCCAGAGCCATGGCATTACTGGACAGGCAAGAATTTTTATTTTCAATGTTTTTTCTCTGTGTACAACAGCTTGCTGCATTCAGGAGCAGTTATAAGGTGAGAAAGATGAAGAGTGGAGGATTTGTATGAGTAGAAAAGAAGGAGAGAAGGAGCAGATTTGCAGAGGAGAAGACATCAACAGAGAAAAGGCAAGTCCGTTCACTGCAGTGATGCTTTTAGTGAAATATCCACGTTATTTTAGACCATGTGGGATGCACAGAGCATTTATAGGGTTAGAAGCTGTTCAGCACAGATATAAAAGCAAAGTTCGATTAAACCTATGTACAAGTGGCATGAGTTTGCAAGGACCTTTATCAATAAGTGCACAAATCTTTATTTTGTAATGAATATAACTTTAACCTGGAGAGTAGCACACATGATTTCTAAAATCTCTCTGATAAAACCTCTTAGAAATGGAAAGGACTCCAAGTTCCTTTTACATCAATACCTTCCTAAACAAGAAGGACCTGTAAAAGAACATGTTCTCACTAAAAAGAAACAGTTTCTGTTCAAAGGTATTCACAAGATTAGAATAATACAGGAATCTGAGAAAAAGTGTATTAGTATACATATGTAGTTTGTGCTATTCAGTAGGTGTCATACTATACGCAAAAAGTGATGTTCAAGCAATTAACATATTAATGCTAACATCTCAAACTATAATTTAACTGAAGCTTTATGGCTGAGATACAATAAAGATAAGAAATTGTCAGGCACTCACTGTTCTTTAGGAAATGTAAAAAAAAGAATGTAACTTGAATATGTCATGGTACTCATTTCACTTTATAATCTTCAGAAGCTTTCCACAAAAAAACCTCAAATATCTGTATTTTGATCCTTATGTGTATAAAAGAATATCTCCTATTGTTATGATTGTGAGCTGGAAAGCCATAGCTGGATGAAAAAGATTTCCCTAAGTAAAAACAAAACACTGCCTAGTGTACTAATATGTAAAATTGTTCATGAAAAGCGTTTTTCATATGAAATCCTAATTATAAATTATGATTTTCAACAAAATCATGACATGAATATAAACACAGTCAAAATAATGCACTTAAATTGATAGTACTACGGCGGACATTGTGTGTAATATTTTCAAAACCACTGACAAGCATTTCTAGGTAATTTTGTAAAAACTAATAGAATGACACCTTCACATTCATTAAATACATTATAAATATGGATTTTATCCAAACATTTTGACATCCATTTTTAATAAACTCCCCCCCATACAGTGCAAAAGAGACATTTTATCCAAACATTTTGACATCCATTTTTAATAAACTCCCCCCCATACAGTGCAAAAGAGACATTTGTAACCTAAAAAAATCAACCTACCAAGTGTTTAGTTGCAGGGTATCAACTGCCACTTATGACAAACTGCTTTCTCTACGTCTCTGTTTTCCTGTAATCAGATTACAAATGCAGGTCATGGTTTTTTTCATTATATATGACTGGATTCAGAGAGAGCCACTGTAATTTGATATGCTCTAAATTTCTGTGCTTTCTTTCACTGTCTAGCCTAGTGAGGAAAAAGACAAATGTAACACCATTTCCAGATTTTTTCTTTATTTTACACGGAAATGTATCTCTACAGACCTGGATGTCTTTAGTATTATGATTTTGATTTGGAATGGTGAATTAAGACACTGATGAACATGAAACCTTTTTTTACATGAAGGAAAAGATGCATGAGCTGTTTTTCTGTTTTGCTCTATGGGAAGAATTCCAAGCTCTCCTGATTCCTATACAGCACTGTGAAATAAGACAGTTCAAATACTGAATACAGTTGCTTTCCTTTTGCAGTATATTTTTTGTGGTGTCCCTCATTTTCAGGATTCATGGACTTCATGATAGAAAAAAAGAGCTTAATATTACTTTGTAACTTCCATTTTAAAACTGCTTGTACTTTCTATATAGTGCTTCAGAAGGAAGAATAGCAAAGATGCCTTCTAATTAATGTCTTTCATGTTCCTGGAACTACAAGAAATGCTGAAATACAAGTGATATTGGGATACATTTGTGTATGCCATACCTAGGATTGGCTTAACTTTTTTATGATTTTTTTAAATGTTCTTGCTAATTCTTTTCTGTTTGACAGAGTATCAGCCAATAAATGAGGTCAAAGAAATCAATTATCTGCTGCAGCACCACAGTATTTTGTGCATTTAATTTTTGCTCTAGAAAAAGTCATGTGCTGTTCTACTTCTTTTCTTGTGCATCAGGCTTTCATTACTCATCTTTGCAGCCAGTCGCCTAGAAGTGTAGCCTATTTGTCATCTCTCATTTGCACTGACAGTATCAACAACTGTTTTTGCTAAACCCACAGTTACAGCCTCCATTAACTTATATTTTAAATTTACTGACAAGTATCTTGTGCTGCCCTCTTTCTTAGAATAATACAATTTTTAGATTACATTGGGATTTTTAATTTTTTTTTTCCAGATCTATGTTCAAAGCATCTTTTTTGTTCTTTTTCAGTCTCTCTTTTGCAAGTGGTGACTACCAAAACCTACATGAATATTTAAGTCACTGCCACCTTTTTCCATTGACCTTTGCATTGAAATGTTAAATGTCTTTGCAAGGCTCAAAACATCAGCCTGACTGACAATTGCAAACAAAAATCAGAGTCAGAGCAAAGTGACTCTCTTTATGAACAAAACACAAAATTGCAGTAAGAGCAAGTGCTGGTGAATGTATTGGATGAGACTGAAAGAGCCGAGGGGAAGTACCTTGGAGCATTGCTTTTAAAGCCAAGTTGTCGGATGTGTTAAGTTTTCAGTGGAATCTGGGGAATTCAAAGGAGAACATGCTGCTGGCATATTGACCTATGGGCTGGCAGAGCCAAACCACCCTTGAGCTCTCAGGGTCTCGTTTAATAACTTACAGGACTAAAAAGCACTAGCTGGGACAAAAGGCACATATCACTAAGAAAAGATGTTTGTTTGTCCTTTCCAGGACCTTCTCATGCTTAAAGACAAGCACTTAAAAGCCTGAACACGGTTTTCAGTGTCCAGCTTTACCACAAGCAAGGCCAGACCGATCCATTTTGGCTCGGGGAACAGTAATTAGTTTTTCTACCATAAAAGCAGCTCACTCAGCTCCCTTTTCCTGAGATACAGAGAAGCAGTTTTTCTCAAGTAAAGAGAACTTACTTGTCTGTATGTAAATGCACTGTATTTTTCCCTGAAGCTTCTTTTCAAAGAAGCACTTGCTACAAAAAAAAATCATTAGTGTTTGCAATATCTAAAAGGATCAATAAGGATTTGGATTTTGAATGTATTTGTCTGGCTGCTATTGAAGCTGCATGCAATGTTTATAACCTGAAGTGAGAGATCCCAACAGCTATTTTGGTAGTGGTGGAAGACCAAGGACACAAAGTGAGCTGGGATGGATGCACTGTGGGAAGATTCAGAACCTGAGGCTGCTTCTCTTAGGGGTGCTGAGTAATGAATAGAATTACACTGAGTGTGCTTTCAGAGTCAGTGGCCTCTTTTCCAATGGTTTTGGTGGAAATCCCAGTCAATCTCTGGGAGGAATCCCATGTAAAAATGATGTTAGCATTTGGCCTTGATATTGTACTTACGTGCACAATGACTATCACATGAACAACATGAAAACCCTGGGAAAGATGCAACTTTATCTAGGGGGGATTAATTTCACCTAATGCTAGTAAGCTAAAAGGTCAGTATCTCACCTAAGCTCATTTTCTGGTCTCCTTCTTATCAGCAGGAAAGGCAGCAAGAGAGAACCTTCTCCAAAAGGTGATCTATCCTACATACCTTAGACATCCATCTCAGGATGGACTGGGTGAGTTGCCTGGAGGTGCCTCTTTTTTCCCCTGTGATTAGACTGCTATTCTAGGCAAGATTTAAATTTCTGATTGGCTAAAGTTAAGTAAACTGAACCCCAGGGATATCTGTCTAAACAGCAGAACACATTTTGCTGTGTTTTCTGTCATAATAACTTTTTGTACTATGCATTGGTACCATTCAGTCTTCTACAACTACCTGAAAGGGGGTTGTAGCAAGGTGGGGGTTGGCCTCTTCTCCCCAGTAACAAAAGTTGGGATGAGTGTAAATAGCTTCAAGTTGTGCTAGGGAAGGTTTAGGTTGGGCATCAGGAAAAATTTCTTCACAGAAAGGGTTGTCTAGCATTGGAACAGGCTGCTAAGGGTAGTGGTTGAGTCACCAGCCCTAGGGGTATTTAAAAGATGCATAGATATGATGCTTAGGGACATGGTGTAGTGGTGGCCTTGGCAGGACTGGGTTAATGGTTTGACTTGAAGATTAGAGGTTTTTTCTGACCTAAATGATTCTATGATTCTAGCATTTTGGTTATATTATTGCTTATAAAATATTTAAAAACTATTCTTGCACTTTGTCAATTTTTAAAATTAAAATTATAGGGAATAAAATAATAATATTGTTTCTTAACTTTATTTAGCTTCTTAGTTGGATTATGTAGTGTGTTTCCATGCAGATAAAGGCTTAACAGGAAGTAAAAAATATTGTGATGTGTGGAACCAGGCAAATTATGCTTCCAAGTGTCAAAAAATACAGAAGACTTGTTTATAAAAGTAAAGAAAACATTCCTCTTTCTAAGCAACACATAAATATATCCTGTCGTCTACTCTAATAATTGCAAGATCTCTGGAAGCCTTCAGGCATTTTACAAGCAATACAAAGGATACAAAGCATTACAGCAATAGTATTCCCTTTTTTTTCTCTCAAAAAAACCTCATCTGTTTTGTTTTTAAATAGGTGGGATCCTCCCTTAGGCTGACTGTGTTGTACTCAATGTGGGTTTTGCCATTTGCTATGATAGGACAAAATTCCAGATAATCAGTCTCTTGTTGCAGGCAGCCCAATGTGGGAAGCAACCTTAGGAAAGTGAATTTACTTTCCATTGTCATGTGCTGGCAGATAGAGTCAGGTAAAGAGGCAAGTGAGGCATACCTGGATCAGGCAGTGGGAGAGCAGAAAGTGTGCTGTACAGCTGTTTGAGGGATGGGATCATGGTTGGGAATGATCACCAGCAACTGGTAACGCAAATGAACATAGAAACAATAAAAACTAAAGACCAGGGGAGTCTGTGCAAAGCCTGATTAAACTTTTGTGGGTTTTATGCCTTCTAAAGGGTAAAGGTGTAAGCAGACAGTCTCTCAGTCTCCCGTGGAATGGATATTTGGGGAGTGAACAAGCTGTGGCTGGACTCCAACAAGCTACTGGCATTTTGACTTGGGTTTTCCAGCTCTCAAAGGCCACAGGGGTAAGGTCTGTCCTGAGAACCCACAACCAGGTGCTCTGGTTGGTCCATGAAGTAGTGGTGTCCTGGGCCACCTGTGTATCTGGATCTCTTGACAGCAGTGTTGTAAAGGACTTAGAGTTGATCCAAACCCTGTCACCTCACATCATACAATTGGTGAAATATTTTCTAGATCAATAGCTCAGTCCAGTGATTGATACTTCAAACGGCATCTCTGATGACTTCAGTAGTGCCATAGCCATGCTGCAGATTTGAAAAGGGAAATTGTATCGAAGCTACATCTGAACTGGGAGCATCAATGCTCCATGGAAAACTACGTATTCCTGGACTCCTCATCTTCCAGGTTAAAGGCCATGGCCACTGCACACTATTATCTCCAGTCTTGTGAGCTGTCTCAGATGTGACTTTTTATAAGCATCCAACTTAACCAAGAATCCACATTCCACTGACTTTGAAGTGCCTGGAGTACCTACCTGTATCATTTCCTTGATAGCAGGATGAATGGGGAGAGAAGGGGCAGCAGTAGCTATGACTCTCAGAGGGGGGTAGTTATTACATTCTTTGAATGTTTAAGTAATGAAATAACCATTGTGATCAGTTTAAAAATGTATAAAACCCCACTTGCCTTCAGGAAAGTAATGTTCAACTTTCATTTCCTCCAGAGACAAATATCAATTCAGAGGAGCAGGAGAAGATAGAATGGAATGCACCAGGTTACTGTAAGACTGTGGGGTCATCATCATGTAATTCTAGATATTGTTGCAAAAGCAATATTAAATTTCACTGGGTGGAGAGATGGATGCAGTCCAAGGGTAACCTAGAGGGAAATAAGATTGAACTAATGAAAGTCTGCTCTCTCAGTTGTATGTAAAGAATGTCTCCAATATTGTGCTCACTAAAATAGTGTCTCTGGGCAATGTGAGAATAATCATAGATAGAAATTACACTTCCTTCCTAAAATCACATGAAGAAGAATAACAATCGTGCCTGAGAAAACGTGATCTGTAGATTTCAGCACTCTTAAATGACATTTGAGTATCTTTTGAGATTTCTGACATAATGAGATTTTAGACTGGGTTAGAGGATGTCTTTACTTCCTTGAATTTTGTGGAACTGCTGATTATCATCTGATTTTCTTCCCTGTTCATATTTGGTTTTGTGGAGGTTCTTTATTGAAGTTGTTAAAAGAATATATTTGACTACATCGCTTTCGACAGAGCTATGAGATATACTTTCTTTGAAAAATTTAACTAAAGTTTACTCAGGTGAAATAACCTCTGAGGATTATCCCTTCAATTTTCAAGCCAAGACTAGAACAGTAAATTTTATGATTCCCCTTAGAAAGTAGAACTTGTGGGAATTAATATTATCCTAAGGCAAACGTCACAGGATCACAGAATAACTGAGAATGGAAGACACCTTTGGATATCATCTACCCCAGCCCCTTTGCTCAGAACAGGGCTGGACAGACCACAATGCTCAGGACCCCTTTATAAATACCTGCTGACTATGCCCAGTCACCTCCTTGTCCTCAATATATTTGGAAATGGTTTCAGGATCAGTTGTTCCAGCACCTTCCCTGGGTGAGAGGTGATGCTGAAAAACTTTTAGTTCCCTTAATCCTCCTTCTTGCTCCACTTGAAGACAGAAGTGACATTTTCTATCTTCCAGTTCTCAGGAAGCCTCTCCCAATTGCTATGGCTTTCAAAGTGGCCTCTTGGTGACATCTGCCACCTCCCTCAATGTTTGTGGGGGAATGGACTTGCGCATGTTCAGTTTGTTCAAATGTTCCCTAACCCGGCCCTCTTCCATCAAGAGCAGTTCTGCCTTCTTTAACCTCAGGAACAAGATAACTTTGATTCTGGCACTGTTCAGCTGTATCAGAGACATGCTTTGCTTGCACCTTGATAACTCTTATTGCAATTGTGTGCATATTTAGCCCATGTTGGCTGGCATGGGTTACAGATCACATCCATCTTCATATTCACACATGTAGACTAGACTGATGAAAAAAAAGAAAAATACTGAAAACAGAAAAAATAGCTTAATATTTTCCCCAGAAATTTTAGAAGTGAGCTAATAAGACACTAGTTAGGTGCATGTCTACATTTTTGATAAAGGAAATGGCCAAAAAAGCTGTATCAAATTGGCCTAGTTTGAGAAAAAAATTCAGGGTCGTGGTCTCAGCTAGAGGCAAATACTTAAATGACAGGATGATGAGGCATCTAATTTCTTGGACATCTCAGCAGAATTAATAAACTTGAACTAATTGTTTGATGCCATGTGGTGACTTCCTGGACCAATCTATAAAAATTTCTTGATTAGTTGCCACTAGCCATATAAGTGTGTTCATTCATCTTACTGAAGATGTTTTGGTGAATTACGCTTTGTCTCATTGAATGCCCCTGTTGGCTACACTACTGTACCATGCTATCCACTGAAAAAACAAAACCTCAACCCCTCTTGAAAAAAAGTTTAACAATGTCTTTGTCAGATCTGTTTTATACACTCACCCATTCCACTTTATCCTTCCTGACTATGCTACCATTTATTTCCATAATGCATAGGTGAAATATACTGCTCCATTTCTTTTCACAGATCATAAGGCATCTTGGTAGTGGCCCTTTCATGTCTGCCAGACCCCTGTTCTGGCAAATACAGTAAAACTCTCCCCAATGGAAGATCCTTCCTAGAAATGACAAGTGTTTTAATGTAAAGTTACTTGCAGTATAATATGACAAAATCTTTCCTGCCCTTTCCGAAGGAAGAGGCCACTAATGGCCTGTGTACACCTCTCTTCCTAACAAGTCACAGGCATTTGAAATGGGAATGTAGACAGAGACATCGTTTACTGGTTCATTTCTAGTAAGTACAATTTAAATATATTTCCTCCTTCTCGTCCTACAATGGTATTTCAGATATGTCACTACCCTGACGTTTGCAAACTGACCAGTATTGACAAGAAGTAAGTGAGAGCGGAGCCTCTACCACCAGGAAGTTTTGATTCCAGATGAAATGCTAATGTGTCCTGATAAAAACCCCAATTATATCTCCTTGCATAGAACTTATTTTCTCAATTCTTGGGCTACACTGCAGTCTAGAATGGTATCCCTGAGCCACTTTGAGCATACAAAATGTTACATATTATGTTACATATCCACATAATGGATAAACATGTCCTGTCTATGATCAAAATCATAGAATGTGTTCCAAACGTTGCCTCAGAAAGATTGAAGTAAACCCAATTTAAACCTTCACTGACTAGTTTAGGACAAAAATTTTGGAAAAACATTGGGAAGCATTGCTGCAATCACTTTTACACTATGCATTCATCCTCCTCTGATTACATGAGACCTTATTGTCCCCCATTTACCTTGAGAACAAAGTTAAGAATCTTGATTATGGTGTCAGTTCCTTGCCCTTGCAAGATGTACTGCCTTTAAAATAGTGTGTGCTGAGAAAAATCCCAGGAATCCTACACAAATGAAGAATGTTACAGCTGCTCCCTTCCATATGTTCTGGAGCTTGGGATAACCTACACAGTTTGCCTACTGGGTACTGCACCAATATTAAAGAGAAAGATTTCAAGCGCTTTATAGCACATGAACAAGATAGATAATCTAAAAGTCTAGAAGTACTAAAAAACCAAAACAAAACAAAACACCCCAGAAAACCCAAAGCACTTAACTAGCCTGTATCCTTTTGGGCAGGATTTTCAGGGGAGAGTTAATTTCTGTGCACAGAGAAAGAGCCGAACTCCTCATCATGCCCAAGAAATTCTCCTCCCTCAGTTTTCCCTCTACTTCTGTAATCTAGCTATGCTAAAGGACACCTACAAGAGTCAAGTGTCAGATTGAGACCAGCTAGCAGAAAAAACATTGAAATGGAAAAGTGCAGTTTCGCAATTAAACTTAAGTCTCTCCTTTTGCATTGTCTCCTTCATTTCTCTTTCTATAATTCTGCTTGTATTATTCTGACAAGGACTTCTGTAAACTCCCAAGATGCCAACCTGAAGCTGACAAGAATGGTGGCAAAAATACTTAAAGCACAAATTCCTTTGACAGACTAACAGGAGTCTGTTGTCTGCCGGAATCACCTTTCATTTTTCCTGTGTGCATTTCTTCTG
Source organism: Aleadryas rufinucha (assembly GCA_013397815.1). Classification (NCBI taxonomy): domain Eukaryota; kingdom Metazoa; phylum Chordata; class Aves; order Passeriformes; genus Aleadryas; species Aleadryas rufinucha. Next base: position 40,251 of record VZTH01010927.1, read on the forward strand.
CTTTGCCCTCTGCAGATACCTCAGTGACAGCCTGAGGGTGTTGGGCATAATTCTGCAAAGACATGGAGAAGGAAAAGAAAATGCCAAGTGTCAAGTCTGTCCCATGGCCTCCCACTACTAAATAAACTGAAAAGAGAAATCATGGGAAAGTGGCCAGTTAGCTCCTCAAGTCTTTGTAAGTTTAATTGATTTCCAAGGGTTTTCATAGCTATGCTGGAGAGATATGTGTGTTTAGGACACAATCACGTGTTCACTGAAATCAATTAGACTCTTTATACTGACTTCAGTGGGCTGAAGGTTGACTCTGGTTTCCATCATGAGAGTTCAGGAATATGCATTTTTAAAGGATTGATGCAAAACTCGTCATTCCATTAGCATGTAAAAAAGAGGCAACAAGGGACATTCTGAAGTTTTGTATTAGAAACACAAGATCAGTAGAGCATGAAAGCTCATATATGTGCTCTTGCATAACAATAAAAGAAGATTTTTTTTTTTTTGCACTTACTGATCCAAGTGCTTTATGTTGTTCTTCTGAAAAAAATGTTTGCTGGCATCACAAACCTTGATCATTCAGTTATATTGCTAATTAAGTCCAAGCAGTAATGCTCAAAGGAACTACAGATCAGCACACTCTGAAAAAAGGTAACTATCCAAAGATAAACCACTGACTTTGATAGAAACTAAACCAAACTGCAGCATTTAGCTAACACATCCCTTTGAATTTTTGTCATTCTGAGTGGGTTTTGTTTTAAAACGGAGACTCTCCACTTCAGAGCTGGAAAGCTGACATTCTGCATCTGTGTCCACGCGTTTGACATTCCTATCATGGCAACTTACCTTCACTGCCATTTGTCACAAATGCTGATGTGGGTATGTCAGCTGTCTATGCAGATATGTCATAGAGAAAAAAAAACTGAAATAAAACTAGATGTCAATAAAGAAACGATGTTTTTGTGAGCATTGTGTTAAATTAGTTAATGTTATCTATGCTTATTCATCATCAGTAGCTGGAGCTTACATGACAATGAGATATAGTATGAAGTATGATGTTCCACAGGTTTGAAAGGTCGAGTTTAATTTTCCAAACATCTGTAAGTTTATTTTCAACACTTCAATGGCAAATCAAATTCACTTGACCAAACTTGTCATATAAATAACTTGAAGTACTGAAGATAAAAATTCAGAGTAAAATTGGGGAAATCATAGTCCCTACTGGGTAAAAAGAGCTAGCACATGCTGGAAGTCAGAAGCAGCTGGCTTGAGTGGCCACAGCATTCTTAAATGGGAGCTCTTCTAAGTAACCAAGAGCAGGCACATATTTTCAGTGGGAATAATGCTAATGTGCCCAATGGTATTTAGCAGTTTAATATTTATGATTATATAACATTTGTGGAAGGAACTGCACAAGGGGGGAAAGAGTGCAATGGCTCAGATTCCATGCAAAATTTTTGGCACTGGCTTTCACTAACTGATCACTTTGAAAAGGAGAGGATCACTTTGAAAAGAGCTTGGCTTTTGTGAAGTCTGAATGCAAATGGTGGCAGCCACTCAGGATGATGCTCAGGGACACTTCCTTGTGGCTGCTGACTTCAGTACAGCCATCACCATGATGACAATTGTCATAAGTTGGGAGTCCTCTTACATGGTGTAGTGGTTTCGGTGTGGGATGTGCTGCCAAGAAGGAAAGGGGCCCATAGGGCCAGTGACAGGACTTTCCTAACCCAGGACTTACTGCCTTTTGGAGTTGATAGTTATGATGCTTATTATAGTAACACACAGAGCTAAAAAACTGGGTCTAAACGGCCTCAGAAAATACAGCTGAAAAATCTTTCTGAAGATCAGGCATTTTATTTAAAAAGATCTTTTTTCCCCTAACTTTAATTACACTATAATATTGACTCATGCATTATCTTTTTCTTTCTTCTCAATTTTCCTTTTCTCATTCTTTTAATTTTCCTTCACCTTCATTCCTTCTTTTCCTGGCCAAGCCACCAGTCTAACTGGCAATAAAGAAAAAGGATTAAGCGGATGAGATTTAGGGACACAGAAAAGAAAGGAGTATAGGATAAAAATAGAGGAAATAATAAAAGGAAATATGAAACATGAAAGCAGCACATTTCAAAATCAACACTGATAAAAGGCACAGTAGAAACTATTGCAACTATTACAAAGAAACATAAAATTTGCCTAATTTTACATCAACAGACTGCAAAGAACAGAATAAAAAAAAATGTTTCTTTTTTCAAGTTCCTCACCATGAGTACAAGGTTGTTGGAGAATGGACTCTGCCTTTTATTGAGGAAACTTTTTTCAGTATCCAAACTTTAACAAAAGGATCTGTATAATAATGCTAGTGGATAGAACAAGATTTCTTACAGTTGTGGTTTGTCTGGCTAATGAAGGAGTATTTTTGGCACTGTCCACCATTTATTACCTTAGACATTTAGTTAATGCAGCTCATCTTCTCTTGTGTCAATTTTAATCAAGAACATGTTCTGGTTTGTCTTTAATCTGTATTTATGCCCAAACAGAATATATCCAGTTTTATTACATTTAGTTTGAAATAGCCCCATGAAATAGATGGGACACATATTAACTTAAAGAAGCAATCTTTGTCTTGATTCTTATCTCTGGTTACGATAAATCACAGATAATTCTTCTGAGGTTAGTGTAGGTACATGAATAAAAATCCAGATAACAGAAGAAAGTGCTTGCTCCCCTTAAGCATTTGTGACTTTTTCTAAGCAAGGCTTTGATAATATAATCAGGAGCAGTGATAAACCCTTAACAGATACCTATTGTTCACAGTCAAATGACCTTTTAGGTCAGCTGTTCAATTACCATGACTTACTGAACAGTGGTATCTCTTCCATTCAGTGCCTGCTGTTGAGTGGTATGTTCCTGACAAGCAGAAGAAAATCCAATTATCTACTTTTCTTTCTTGCTTCTTCAGGAAACGTTAGCATTTTTAATACAGTATGTGGCCTTACAATACAGATGATGGTAGGGCACCTTTAGGAGAATTATATTTTTGTAACTCTTCTTCATAAAGTTGTGGAAGACAGAACCAATTTGCTGCTGCAGCTATCTGAAGAAAACAGCTTTAAATCTGTGCCTGGACAGATTCCATGGGATAATGTTGTGAAAAAGTCATAGGAAAGATGCTATTGCATTTCTTGTTCCAATCCTTTTGGACCAGTCAGGGCATCTTAGGAGGGCTGTGAATTGAATGGCATCAAATGGCAGCTACCTGTCGTAAAATAATTGTTTCTCCGAAGAGGAAACTATTGCATGCCTTTCATAACTCTTGTGAAGCCCGTTGTCAAAAGTCCTTCAGAACCAGACAAATGGCCATATTCAAATTATAGGACACATTCAGCCCCTGAGAGCAGAGAGACTTGTGTGTCACCCTTTTCTCCACAACAGTCTACCTCAGACTGTTTTGGAGGTTAAAACAATGCTTTTCATAAAACCCCACCCAAAAATCTCAAACCTACTTAGGGGCTGTCCACATTATCTTTATTTTTTTGGCTTATATGTATGTAACAGCATTAGAATGTACATGAGTTTCTTGACTCTTTTTCTGTTGATTTTGCCAGTGCTTCACGGTAGAAACAAACTTGGCAGGTAGAAACTTGTTCAAAACCACCCGTGTACCTCATCCAAACTTGCAAGCTTAGAAATACTTCTGAATCACTCATTTTTGATACAGTCTCAGTTTGCTTTTGTGGTTATTTCTGGAGTAAAGTGCAGGAGAATCTGGCTGGATTCTTGATATTTTAACAACCAGTGTAGTTTTCTGTTCTTTATAAACCATAATAAATGTAACTGGGAGGATTTTTGAGTCTCAACAACTTGATTTCTGCAGCAGAATAAAGAGTGTCCTGGGAATATGTTCCATTGTCTTCAAATGCCATGGAAACCTTCTGACCTTTAAATGTAAACTTTCCAATTTGTGGGAAGAGGTTTATCCAGAGGATTCTCATTAACATTTGTGGCAGCTAAGAAGCTGAATGCTTTTGTGCTAAACTGAAATTCACCTCTATGCCACAGACTATGAAACTGTATGAGGAAAGGCAGAGATGCTGCTTATGCCAAATGTCCTTTCAGAATTAATTTTGCAAAGTTCTCTTACAACAGACATGGGCATATCCTGGACTCATTTCGTGTGGTCCTGGTAGTTTAAAACCTGATGGCATTCTGACTTGAGATATTCAAAGATTTACTTAACACTTCTATGGTACTAGGATGTCAAATGCCTTTTGTTGAATAAGCAAAGTGCCTTTTTATATGATACAGTGCCCATTCTCTTGAAAGGCAAAGAACCTGTGGAAGTACACCTGCTGCTTCATCAGCAGCATTTTCTATACATTCAGATGCATTTTCTATGAAATTCTGACAAAATATTCAGACTGTAAGAAGACACTTATTTCATCTGATGATTCAGGTTCTACCTTTCTCTGAATTTTGCCAATTCCTTAGCAGTAGGTTTCTTAGTCAGCGCTGTGGTATATAATTAATTCTTTTTATTTCCCTATCAACAGTAAGGCACTTAACCTTTTCATGAACATTATGCTTAGAGAATCATATATTTTTAAGGCCGGGGGACTGCTGTGTTAGTCAAAGCTGTGCTGCAAGAAGTATTCCTAGAGAACTTTAAGAACTGAGTGAATTCCCTTACTTCTGAAGGGCAGAATGAAAAGTCCCTCTGACTTTGTGGATCAAGACTTCTTGTCTGCAGGATATTTTCATAGCACTGATGTGTGAAAACAAGTAAATTAGTTCCAAATTTGCTGCTATCACCTTACTAAGATAATCCACTGAACCAAGCTGAGAGCTAAAGGTCACAAAAGAACTCCTGTTTTCAAAAGAACTTCCAGAGGTGGAAAAAGGCTTGGAGGCAGTTTATGGCTATACAAGAGACTGGTAAAAAGCAGATCATATTTTATTTTTATTTACAGGACCTATTGGGTTAGGGCTCTCTAGGCTCTTTGGTAAACTTGGTGAGACTGAAAGAGAAGATGGCAAGGTACTTCACCTCCACTATTGCTAGTGCAAAAAAGGCTTGGTGAGGGCAAACCTTGCTGAGCCCTGGCCACACCATGGTGTTACCTCTTGATTCCATTTATTTTCCCACACTTCCAACTGGTGACAGAGAAATGAGCTCACAATTTCTTCTCTTAGTCCAGAACATGTTCAGTCCTCTGATAATCTCAGCTGGTTGAAAGCGCATTTCTTTTACCCAGTGGTCTCTCAGTCACTGAGAACAACTGTCGAAGATGTTGGGATTTCTCCCTGCGTCCTCCATGTTCAACAAAAAGGGTTTCCTTTGTTGCTGCAAATATGTCTGTGTGCCTCAGTGCAGCCCCAGCTCTTCTTTGCTCCTGTCTTCTATGCAAACTCAATGCAGAGAAGAAAGGTGAGCCATGCAACCTATGAATCTTCTGTTGTTTAACCTCTAGTGTGAATCAAACAGTGCCTGGAAAGATCTCAGGAATTTATGACAAGTGCTTGGCAGCCATCTTACTTTGTACTTTTCCTTCTTTGAATTTCTGAGTGATAAAGGGACCTAAGACTTAGGCAAAACTAAAAGTAGTTGCTTGTCTCTCTAATTAACAGATCAGGAAGTGTCCTTTTCACTTCCTATCATTCCATAGCTCGACAAAGAGTCTGACAGCCAAAAGATAGCTAAATGTTCGAGCTGGACTGAAAGTAAACATGCAATCCTACATGGTTGCTATTTAATAGGGCTTAATTTGCTTTTCAAAAGGCAGGTGTCCAGCACCAAGTGAGATTCCCTGAGATACAGATGACACCTGCATAGGGCTGGGCTGAAGACCAAGTGCCATTACTGAAGGCATCTCAAAAGACTCTAAATGCTTGTGCTTCGGCAATTGAATTGAATCCTAAGCGACATTTTTAAGGTACTAAAATCAAATCACCTGCAGCAGTAGCAGAATGAACTTCATTTCCCAAACCTAATGTGCCTGCATTTGTTAGCATTGAGCTGTTTCCATCACTGTTTTCAAAGAAAACTGAACTTTTGTTGCCTGCTACCATTACTGTCTGTAAAATTCTGCGACAACAAGCTCTCCATGTGTGTAAGTTTAGAAAAAGAGGCCACCTTTCTTCCCATTTTGGTTTAATGACTTTCAATTGCTCCATTTATTTTGAAACAAGGTACAGCATAAGGCAATTTTGCTACTCGATAGCTTTTGGGTGCAATCTGTTTTTTGACTTAGTAAATAGATGAAGCTCTCAAACAGACTGAATTCTTTAACTGAAAAAAAAAAAAGGCTTGAGACAAATTTAAAAGGCAGCAAGCTTCTTCATCCTTCATGGTATTTTCCAAAAACAAAATAGAAAACCACAAAATATATGGATGATGTGCCAAGTTTTCAAAGAAAAGAGAAAACTGGAAAATCCTAATGAAACTATATCACTAAAGAGAGCCTATGGTAGTTACATTATCTTGTGACTGAAGTATTTGTGCTGTGATGAAGTGCAAGTACCTTTTGCTGAACAAGCTGAAAATGCTGCCACAGGAGAACAGGCTGACTTCAGCTTTATTCAATTGCTTTGCTTTCAAGCAGTTTCTGATATTTCAAAGTAACTGACAGAATCAAGCCAAATTCACAAACTCAGTCATTCAAAAGAGTATAAATGATGACCTTTAAGATCAGCATGGATGTTTCTATCCATACTATATAGTTGTAGTAGATGAAAATATTCGACTTCTACAGAGAAGAGGTGGTTTAAGGCTGCTATGTGTGAAAGGTGCCATGAATGTTCATGAAGAACTCACCTGCAGGTTGTACCAAGTAATCTGATCAGTGGCTCTAACCAAGTCAACAATGACAGATTTGTTATTGCATGTAGATGCTGGTGATCAAACAGTGCCAGAACTGGTGTGGTGATATTGTAGGATTAATGTCAGACATTGCATCCAGCTTGCAGCTGACAGTGTCATGTATGTCACTATTGCTGTGGGTATGACTTGAATTAAGCTTGCCCAGAGAACACTAAGAATACTGTACCAAAAAGTACCTATGAAACTGTTTATGAACCTACATATCAAGGGAAAAGTATCCTTCAGGAGATGCTATGCTAAAGAGAAAAGAATTTCTGCGTGTCTTATCAAGAAATATCACGTGGTACAAAGTGCCACCTCTAGAGATAAACTGTGTGATGCTGTGTGTGCCAGCAGGGATCCATGTCACACAGCAAGGAAAACAGACTTCCAAAGAGAAACTACAGAGTTACCTGACCATGTGGACAAAGTAGGCGCTAAAAAATGTTATAAAGAAATATCAGAAAATGAGAGCTTGAAGCTGGGATTTAATAGGGAATGCTTACTTGTTTGGTAGAAAATGAGCTTTAAACAAGATAAATAGAAAGACAGGCAGACAGAAAAGTAAGTCAGGGAGAGTAATAAGCCACTGACAGCTTTTCAAAGGCTAGGTTTTCAGCAACAGAAGACCATTCTTTATGAAACAAAGCAAGACAGCATTTCCAGTCAGATGAAAGCTGCAACTTACTCTAAAAGAAATTCCAACGAGAGATTTTAAAGCTGGAGATACTGAAGTTTCCCATAACCACACTTAAAAAGATGAGAACATGTCCCCACATTTGACAAAGGAGTTTTCTGAGTACCTTCACAGAACTGAATCCATCCTACAGCATCTGTCTCATCAGCATTTGAAGAAAATAACTGATACCAGCTTGGAAGATACTCAGCTTCCTGAGCTGTAAACTGAATGGGGCATATGGAAATAACAAACACACTACTTTGTGCAGCCAAACCAAACATAACCTGGTTTCCAATGTCATGAATTTACAGTTATTCTGGCATAGGATAATGCCAGTATAATGAAAGAACTGAGATTCATCATTCTACATCACATCCAAAATTGTGGTTTTCATCCATCTGATGCATGTGCTGGGATGTGTTCAAGGACAAAACTGCTCACCTTCTACTTTGGTATTCAAGTCTGAACATTGACTTCAAGAAACCCAAGGCACAGCTCATCATTGAAAGCTTTTCAGACTTATATGTCGTTCTCATATCTGCATTAAAAATGATTTAATGAATAATTTTGTTCCAGGACTGCGTTCATACATATTTAATAAATGGAACATTTATTCCAACCTTAGCATTCTTCAGCATTCTGTATTAATTATGTACCAAAACTATGGAATGTTTAGTGTCCCAACGCATCATTTGACTAAGCTTACTGGAAGTATTGGCTCAGTTACGAATTCATTATCTTTTATTCCCTACATATCTCTGTGATGCAAATTTCTATAGCAGTGAAATATGTCTGAGTGCTTTGCTCCCAGTTAATGTGGTATCAATATAACAATGAAGTTCATTACATTTCCAGATACCTTTTTTGCTAATTAATGTTTGAACTTTCTTGATAGAGTCCTGCAGTTGCCTAAGTTTGGTTTGTTGGTTTGGGTTTTTTTTTTTTTCCAAATTAATATAGCAGTTAAGATATTTGTGTTGGCCATATTGCCAGGTGAAACTTTTACTTTTGTGTATCATCTGTTTGTGAGATGCTGGATTTTCTAAATCCAGATTAACTATTGCTACTAACAGTTTCACCTCTGGAAGACCATCTGTCCCAACAGTAAGGATTGTACATAAAGACCTCATGTAGATAGGAAAGGAAAGCCCATCCAAATGCTGTTCCCAGGATGCCAATACCCTGCTGACACCCATCCCCTCACACTATACATTCTGAAGTGTTTTAAATGCCAGAACAGAGGCTGTGCAGCTAAAAAAAGAAGAAAGATTTTACCTTAGACTTTATACCAGTCTCCAAATAAAGAAATAAATTATTCTGTCAGTCTACAGTAGATAAGATTAAAAAAAAAAAAGGGGGCTAAATTGCAGCAAGTGATAGATAGGCCTGACATAGGGAAAAATGTACTGAATGGATAGTGAAGCTCTGAGACAGACTGTCTAGAAAAGCTGTGGAGTATCTGCTGCTGGAGGTTTAAAATACCATTCAGACAAACATCCATCAGGATGCGGGATAGATAAACTAGGCAATCTCTTAAAATACCTTCCAGTTTTATTTTTTTTATGATTCTGTGAGTAGGCTTGTCATACTGAAATATTTCTCTGGTTAGGGTCTGATGCTATGCCTTGTCTCCTATAAAGCTATGTATCCTTATGTTGTTCAATCACCTATGATGATGAATAAAAGACAGATGCCTAGTTTGTTCTCAGAACCCAATTTTTCAGCCAGTTGGCATCTGGAGTTGCAGACAGATTTCCAACAGAGCTCAGTTCTAGAAGGTCCTTTGTTTCAGATATAATGGCTCTTTCTAGGTGAAGCATCCTGACATTTTCTACAAATATGCTTAAGTAAAGATCCCCATCATGCTCAGACACATGGCTGCATTCCTGTAACTCACCATTACAGAATGAGGTCTGAGCTAATCCTCAACCTCATGTGGCTTCCACTGAGATTTACATTGGGAGGTTTTATCAGTTATTTGTAGTGAGACAAGATCATGAACAAGATCATTGAGGTTCTGGGGAGACCCTATAGCAGCCTCCCAGTACCTAAAAGGGGCCTGCAAGAGCTGGAGAGGGACTTTTGACAGGGGCTAAGGATCACTTTTTGACAAGTGATAGTACAAGGTGTAATGGCGTTACACTGAAAGAAGGTAGCTTTAGATTAAATATTAGGAAGAAATTCTCTCCTGTAAAGGTGATGAGACACTGCAACAGGTTATGGATGCTAAAAATCTTCAGCAGAGAAACTTTCCAGATTTCTGCAGCATTTTGTGAGGCTGCAGCATTTTGTGAGAGTTCTGTCTTTCCCATGCAAACTATTAGAAACAGTGATATGGGTTTTGTAAACTAACTCAGCTATCTCGCACCTGTGAGATTGTTTGTAGGATTGTTATGATTCTGACTAGAGAAATATTTTGAAATGGGTGTTGGGAGAACTGACCAATCACTTTAGGAGGTGGATGACCAAAGGTCCAAGGACCTTACACCATGTAAGAATACTAAGGTATAAAACAAGGGGTATATAATTAAATAAAGACACCTTTTTCTCCTTTTCTTCCTGGACCAAATCTGTGTTGGTTTTCTCTCTGTGCTCGCTACTACAGCGACAACAGGTTGCTCAGAGAAACTGTGGATGCCTCATCCCTGGAAGTGTTCAAGGCCCGTTTGGATAGGGCTTTGACCAGCCTGGTCTAGTGGGTGGCATCCCTGCCCATGGCAGGAGAGCTGGAACCAGATGATCTTTAAGATCCCTTCTGACCCAAGTCATTCTATGATTTTATAATCAGTTGCTAAGTCCCAGTTGTAATACAAGAACTTGTTAATTCACAGCAGACTTCAAAGATTAACTCACACTGAAGAAAATATTTCAGGAGCGAAGGAGCCTAACACTAGCTGACACAGTTCCTGAGGCTTCCACATTAAGCCCCTCTGAAGGTACACTATGAACTGACAAAGATGCTTCTTCTGACCACCAATATTTGTTCTTATACTCTTAAAATGTTTGAATGAAGTTTCTAAATTGATTCTGAAAATGAGACCTAGACTTTGAAATTAGCTGGTTTTGATTTAGGTGTCATTTAGGTGCTTTTGACAAAGTTGTATTTAGCACTTTTCAAAAGCTTCAAGGACACACTTAATTTGTACTCACAAAAACGCTGCTGAAGAGGAATGGATGTGAGCATATATATTCCTGGTTATATGTACTTTCAAATATATTTCTCAGCTCTTTAGCTATATCACAGCTACATAAGACAAACCGCCCTGGAAATCTGATCCTAAGTGAACAACTGTCCTGAAGGAATTCCCAGAGCAGGATACCGAGGACAATGTAATTCTAAGTCAAAGACAATAGCAAGAGTTGTCTAGGATCTTCAACCAGTTCAGAGAAAGTGTGGTACCAACACTGGTCTTAACACAGTTATGTTCTTATCCACTAACAGTATTTTTTTTTTTAAGTTTTATTTCTGCATTCTATTTTTGTTCCTGAATACACTGGTCTATTGCTGATTTTAAACAATTTAATTCTGAACGTGACTTAAGATCTCTGATATCAAACACCTACACAAACACCTTCGTACCTTATTTGTGTTTAAGTTTTATTTCTAATCAGGTGCCTAACTGCAGTGCTTGTAGAATTGCACAGCACTTGGATTTTAATTGTGTCAAGTTCAGGCAAAAGTGACTATAAAAGCCTCAAAGAAAAACAGTAGTTTCTAAGTGCAAGTGAAAAGATGCTGAGATTTACATAATGGATTTAGTCAGACACCCCTACTGTTTTATAGAGGGAAAAGTGCATGAGCACAATAAATAAATTACACTCTGCCATCAGTAGGTTGCATCTAATTGCATTAGTGGCTCCATTTTTCCCTTCATGACTAAGGTGGGGTTACATATTGGAAAACACATATTTTTTCATTATACTATTTAATTGGTTTGATAAATCTGCTTATAGATGACAGTTTTTTATTGCTTCTACCAAGTTATATTTAAACCAAATCTTTTGTGTGTTTACATGCAAGATCTCAAAATATTGGAAAAAAAAGTTATTATTGTCTGTAGCTCAGATAGAACATGACCAATATCTTGTTCTTTCACCTACTCTGCCTTCAGGCTGCCTTGCTATGTGTGCTTTTCCTAGTGTCCATCTCCTAAATCTACTCCAGCCAGGAAAGAGCTGGCTAAAGCACCTCCTTCAATGTCCACACTGCCCTCCACGAGGGTGTTTTGAACTATCTTTCAACAATTCATTGCCAAAATGATTTTCTTGAAATGCTGTTCAAATTCAGTGAATCTCATTTTAATATGGCAGAGTACAATTTAGAAATTGTTAAATAATTAAATACATTTTTATGGAGACTTAAATTCTCTTTAAAAAGGAAGTGTATAGAAAATGGAAAGTTTTTGATGAATTTAATTTATTTGGCTTCCAGATTTTTTTAACCTCATCCTCCATACTTTTCACTGTGTTTTTCTGGACTTCTTTTTATTTTAAAAAGGGTAAGAAGAATGGATTAAATATGGTCAAAATGGGGAAAACCAAAAAATGGAACAATAATGAAAGTTTCCAGATAAATTCCATGTATTTTTTTTTTAAGAATCTTTAGAAATAGCCTTTCCTGTCAAAATTGTTAACATTTTCATTCTGGCCAGCTCACTTCTTTTCTCTGTTCAGTGTATTTGTGCACTGAAATAAAGGAGAAAATCTAATGTATGTTATATTTCCATTTGCAAAAGGAATCTAAAGCAGATGAAGGATTGTGTTACTAGAGGTCTGTGTACGGCCAGGTTTTGCTAGCAGGGGAGCTACAAGGGTGGCTTCTGTGAGAAGCTGCCAGAAGCTTCCTCCATGTCTAGCAGAGCCAATGCCAGCTGTCTCCAGGATGAATGTGCCGCTGGCCGAGGCTGGGCCCATCAGAAATGGTGGTAACACCTCTGGGATAACAGATTTAACAAGAGATAAAAAAGTTACTGCACCATTGTAACTGTGGCCAGAAAAGAGCAGGGTGAGAGTACGTGAGAGGAACAGCCCTGCTAACACCAAGGTCAGTGGAGAAGGAGGGCCAGGAGCTGCTCCAGGCACCAGAGTTGGGATTTCTCTGCAGCCTGTGGTGCATATCATGGTGGGGCAGCTGTACCCCTGCAGCCCATAGAGTTCCATGGGGATGCAGAGATCCACCCACCTGCAGTCCATGGAGGAGATCCACACTGGAGCAGGTGGATGCCTGAGAGGAGGCTGTGACCCCTTGGGAGGCCTGTGCTGGAGAAGGCACCTGACAGAGACCTGCAGACCCGTGGAGAGAGGGGCCCACATTGGAGCAAGTTTCCTGGTAGGACTTTTGACCCTGTGTGGGACCCACACTGGAGCAGCTTGTCCTTGAAGGACTGTACCCCATAGAAGAGTGACCCATGTTAAGCAGTTTGTGGAGGACTTTGCCTGTGGGATGGACTGATATTGGAGAAATTCGTGGAGAACTGTTTCGTGTGGGAGGGATCCCACACTGGAGCGGGGTAAGGACTCCTCTCCCTGAGCAGTGGCAGAAACGTGTGATGAACTGACCATAATCCCCATTCCCTGTCTCCCTGTGCCACTGGGGGAGGAGGTAGAGCTGGGAAGGAGGGAATGATGCAGGGAAGATGCTTTTAAGGTCTTATTTTCATTCTCATTATCCTGCTCTGATTTTGTTAGCAATAAATTCAATTAATATCTCTAATTCGAGCCTGTTTTGCCCGTGACAGTACTTGATGAGTGATCTCTCCTGGTCCTTATCTCAACTCATGAACCCTTTGTTATACTTCTCTCCCCTGTCCAGCTGTGGGAGGAGGGAGACGTGGTTTTGGTGGGTTTCTGGCATTCAGCCAGCATGAACCCACTAAAAGGTCACAGACAGGATATGTTATGGACTTGATTTTGCCAGACACTGGATGCCTGCGGCTTGCCTTGCACCGAGTGAATTTAAGGCATTTGTCACATGATGTACTCTTTTATTAGCTTAGTTACAATGGAAAAGGCAGAGCAGAAGCATCAGAAATGGAAAATGATGGCAGGAAAAGTCTGGCAGTTTGTTCCACAGGGGTGATGGAAAATGCTATTCTGAAAGGCTCTCTGCGGAGGTAGAGGGAGATAGTAGGAGCAAAGGGAAATGAAGATTTCAGAATATTAGAAAATAATAAAAAAAGTGCACAAACTATTTCTGGAGCAATAACTGCTCTAAGAAAAAGGTATCAACCCAGATGAATCACATCTACATAAGGGGGGTAATTTAAAGTCATTTTATCAAACAAAGAGAAATAAGCATTTCTAGAGAGTGATTCAGCCCTTAGATAGATAGCATATCTTTTTCTCTTGTGAGACATCTCAAATCTCATCATGAAATTCAGATGGAACAGAGCTGGGGCACAATGACTGGGCATTATTAGACTGGTCCTTCCAAAAGTTTCTCCTTAAGCTAGGACATTGGAAGTCTGGTCCCAGCACAGGAGGGACTGGGGTTTCTCTCTGCCTTTCCAGCCACACACATTTGCAGACATTTTGAGATCAAGCAGCTATGAAGAAATAGGTAAAACTTGACCCTTACCTGGTACAAAGAAGGGATCTGATGAAGAGCTGCAAACCCATATAAAATCCAGTAAACTCCAAAAAACTCCCTTCAGCCTCCAAAAGAATGACAATTTTGCTACCTAAGCACTGCTCACTGCTTAGACCTTGCTCATTGTGGAGGGCTCCCTCCTGCTGCCAAGCACCTGGTGATGGCTTGCAGAACACACAGGGTATCACTGAAATGTTTCTATGAGCCCCGCTATTTGTCTGAGGATCCATCTTATACCTTGTGCTGGTGTATTCCCCATATATACTCTGAATAGATCAGTGACCTTGTGTCTTTTCAGTAATTCAGCCTGTGTGCTCTGGCTCTGTCACCTTGGGAAAGGAGCCCAATGCAGTACCAAAGAGCTGCCCTCAGGAAGGAGGAGGAGGAAATACACGTTACAGGCTTTCCCATGTTTGCTCTTTTGTCTTTTGTGCGAGCTTGGTTTTCACAGATGTGTTTGCACCGGGAAAGTCCAGTCCTACAGACAAAGGTCAAATGCTTTCCAGTGGAAACTTTTCCCTGAAAGAGACTGCAGCATCAAACTTTCCTGCATGAAAAAAGGCATCCTTCCTCACTGAAATATTCAGTACAGAGAAGCAAGATATTTTTGCCCTTTGCAGTATAATGGAACTCCAACACGAGGCCACAAAAGAGGGTTGCTTTATTTTATTCCCAGATTTTTAAGCTCACAATGCTTCATGTTAGGAAATTCAGTCACAAGAGAGAATTGCTCGGAAAACTACCGCTTGATGAACAACATCTCGCTACTGTCACGACCCCGACTCCGGACGCTTGGTCCGACTCCCGCGGGATGCTCCCTGGGGGCTTACGCGTGGCCCCACTGACCCCGTAGNTCACTGAAATATTCAGTACAGAGAAGCAAGATATTTTTGCCCTTTGCAGTATAATGTAACTCCAACACTAGGCCACAAAAGAGGGTTGCTTTATTTTATTCCCAGATTTTTAAGCTCACAATGCTTCATGTTAGGAAATTCATTCACAAGAGAGAATTGCTCGGAAAACTACCGCTTGATGAACAACATCTCGCTACTGTCACGACCCCGACTCCGGACGCTTGGTCCGACTCCCGCGGGATGCTCCCTGGGGGCTTACGCGTGGCCCCACTGACCCCGTAGCCCCCCGGCCACCGCCCCGCACACCGGGCCACCACCATCTTCTTCCGCGCACCCCCGGCGCCGGCGGCAGCGGCGCAGCTCTGCAAACGCCCCCTCCTCCGCCTCCTCCGCCGCACCCGCGGGCTGCGCTGCGCTGCTCTGCGCGGGGCACGGCGGAGCGCGGCCGAGCGNCGGGGCACCCCGCCTCCGGGGGGCAAGCGGCCGGGAGGCTGAGGAGCGCAGGCAGCAGAGCCGGGGAGGAGGAGGAGGGCAGCGCCATGACTCATTTGCAGGCAGGTCTCTCCCCGGAGACTCTGGAGAAAGCCCGGCTGGAGCTGAACGAGAACCCCGACACCTTGCACCAGGACATCCAGGAGGTGCGGGACATGGTCATCACCCGGCCGGACATCGGCTTCCTCCGCACCGACGATGCCTTCATCCTGCGGTTTCTGCGGGCCAGGAAGTTTCAGCACTTCGAGGCGTTTCGCCTCCTGGCCCAATACTTTGAATATCGCCAGCAGAACCTGGACATGTTCAAGAGCTTCAAGGCCACAGACCCGGGCATCAAGCAAGCGCTGAAGGATGGTTTCCCCGGCGGGCTGGCCAACCTGGACCACTACGGCAGGAAGATCCTTGTCCTTTTTGCTGCCAACTGGGACCAGAGCAGGTAAAAGCAGAACCACTCGCCCACCTCAACCCGTTCTCCCCCCGGGCAATGCGTGGGAAAGCCGTGCCAGAGCAGAGGGAGAGAGGGTGGGCAGCAGGGACACACCCGGCGCTGCCCACAGGGGGCTGGGCAGCAGCCTGGAAGGCAGAGGGAGAGAAGAAAGAAAAAATATGTTCTGTAGCTTAGAGCCCTTTCAACCAGCTCATCCTTTGGGGTGTGAATTTTGGGAGGCAAGTAGACACCGCTGGGGTGCTCTTCTCAACTGTCTGCTAAGAGGTTTACCCTTCTGCCTCCTCTCAGCCGAAGTGAGCTGGCACGTAGATGATGTGCTTATCCCCCAGACAAAGGCTGGTTGCACTCTCGGCTGGTCTTCCTGCTTCAGCACACACAGAGCTGCTCAGGTGCCATGGGAGAAAGTGGNCCGCGCAGCAGGCAGCCCCGCGCCGGCTGGTGCCGTCTGCGAGCCGGGGCGTGGAGCGGAGGAGGGCGCGGGAGGCGGGGGGGGGGAGCATCCTCCAGGCCGAAGCTCCGTTTGGCTTTCTGGGCTCCGCGCCGGCGAGCGGGAGGCGCATCAGCACCAGTACCGGCGAAGTACCTGCGGATCGGCTTTCCTCCTCCTCGCTGGCTTTTTTTAGTTTG
>VZTH01010927.1:56949-110378 GCA_013397815.1 Aleadryas rufinucha
GGGCCAGGGGAGCATCCCCGGGCGCCGCTCGCCCTGCCTAGCGACCGGGCTCGTCGCTGCCGCTGCCGCCCTGCCCGAGATCCGCACCGGCAGCGGCACCGGCGGGGGCGGGCGGTGAGCAGCAGCCGGCAGCCCGCAGCCCCGTCCCCGGCAGGTTTCGGCGCCTCCGCGGACCGGCTGCGGGGATGATGCGGCGCGTNGGCCAGGAAGTTTCAGCACTTCGAGGCGTTTCGCCTCCTGGCCCAATACTTTGAATATCGCCAGCAGAACCTGGACATGTTCAAGAGCTTCAAGGCCACAGACCCGGGCATCAAGCAAGCGCTGAAGGATGGTTTCCCCGGCGGGCTGGCCAACCTGGACCACTACGGCAGGAAGATCCTTGTCCTTTTTGCTGCCAACTGGGACCAGAGCAGGTAAAAGCAGAACCACTCGCCCACCTCAACCCGTTCTCCCCCCGGGCAATGCGTGGGAAAGCCGTGCCAGAGCAGAGGGAGAGAGGGTGGGCAGCAGGGACACACCCGGCGCTGCCCACAGGGGGCTGGGCAGCAGCCTGGAAGGCAGAGGGAGAGAAGAAAGAAAAAATATGTTCTGTAGCTTAGAGCCCTTTCAACCAGCTCATCCTTTGGGGTGTGAATTTTGGGAGGCAAGTAGACACCGCTGGGGTGCTCTTCTCAACTGTCTGCTAAGAGGTTTACCCTTCTGCCTCCTCTCAGCCGAAGTGAGCTGGCATGTAGATGATGTGCTTATCCCCCAGACAAAGGCTGGTTGCACTCTCGGCTGGTCTTCCTGCTTCAGCACACACAGAGCTGCTCAGGTGCCATGGGAGAAAGTGGGAGATGCTGTGTGCAGGACAGGAGTATCCATCGTGGCTTTTGAGCTGAAAAGTTTGCCTGTGCAGGAAGCTGAGACTCTGAATCCTTTCCCTCGGCTAAGGAAAGCTCTTCCTGAGCCACCTGGAAATGCCAGGATGGAAGTTGCTGTAACCACTTCTTTTTCCACTCATGCTGCTCCAAATGTCAATTCTCTGTGATAAGATCCAAGCACACAAAGCTTTGATAGCAAATTGAAGACTGGTCCCTAGAAGAGTTTCTGATCTTTTTTTTGGGACTACTCTAGCCTGAAGATGACTCAGTAGGGTGGCCCAAGATCTATCTCCCATCAAGGCCTTTTTTAGCAATTGGCTTGATATTATGTGACACTATTTGTTTATTCTAAATACCTTGTGGGGTGTCACGCTCTGTTTCTCCTTCAGTCTAAAATTAGATCCACAAAAATGGCTTGATTTCAGTACATTTAAACTCTCTAAAATCTGTGAGCACTGCATTATTTTCTTTGGCTCCTAACCTGAGTGCAGGTTTAGGATCTGAAGCACTTTTTAGTGAGAAAACTTAGAATCTTGCTAGTTGCCATCCTTTTTGCAGTCAACACAGTGCTGAGTGCTCAGTGCAGATATCCTCAGCTCAGCTACTTTGAAACTTTGCGGGGGGACTCAAACAACTGGCAATGTGGATAGAAAGGACAAAATTTGGGGGAGAGGCATGTTAAAGTTTGCCCTTTAGATGTTTGTTTAGCTGTCCTCTTGCAGGCTGTGTGGATTGCCATCGCAGGGAGCATTCCCACAGCTCCCTGCACCAGTTGGTGTTACAGCTACAGACAGGTCTCTGTCCAGAGGGATGCTGGCCCACCTTGGCCTTCTCCTCCAGACATGGCAGCCACACCCACACTGGCTATGGGAGAAGTTTCCTGTCCCTTGCTAACCCATGAATCAAGTCTAGGGACTAGGGGAAAGCTGTCTGGCACAAATCAGAACTGCCCACAGCCAGCATAACAGCTAGAAAGGGTGGATGAATATATGCAGAGCTGGGGCCAGCGTCCTTTTTCTGCTTTGGTTTTCTAGCAGATGGAGCAAAAAAGCTGAGTGAAGAGCAGTGGTGATGAGGCTAAGGACTTGCTGAGCGGGTTTCCTTTCCCACATAAGGACCTTCCTTGATTCCCACATAAGGATCAGGTCAATCTTTAATTTTAAAAACAACTCCACAAACTCTTAAAAATCCCTAAAGGAAGAATTAGCAAAGAAACAGATGTTTAGGATTTGTATTAAGCTGTATATCTATGATGAAGAAGTTCCCTTGTTAAAGGTAATCTGACCTACTGTATACTGTTGTTCCTTATTAATGAAAAAATCCTAAAGCTTCATGTGACACTTGTCATATCATCACTTCACTTGATCCTAGTCAAAAGAATACCAAGAATTCAAGTGCAGAGATAAAGTAGCATTTGAAACAATAATTGCCATGTGGAAAGAATAGGTTTATTTTCTTCTTGATGTTGGATGTGCTGATATTTAAAGTACATGAGCTCAGCTGACCCAGCAATAAATGTATGATTTTTTTCATGAACTCCTGTTGGTATGATTAATATTATTATTGCTATGACAGCAAAGTGGCTGGGGTACACTGTGGTACTTGATGGACGTGTTTGCAATTGGGTGCCTACTGCTTTTGAGCACTGCATGTCCACGGCACGCCTCTCCTCCAGAGCCAGGGATTTGTTTTCAGATAGACCACTCAGACAAAGCAGAGAGAGCTGAAGCCCAGCTGTGGGGAGTGGCTTGCTCCAAGGCACATGACAAGTGACACATCTAGGAATGGAGCTAGGTCACTTTCTTTTCTAATTAATTTAGTGCCTTCCATTATCTGATGCTCATGGCTGAACATGGGGAGCACTGTGGAACTTATGCCAGGGCTGCTATGCAATATGTCTCAAGCTTATGCCTTAACTGACTTGAGATCTTGCAGTACATAACCCAGTGTTCCTCTTGCAGCAGCAATGGGAGGATTACTTACTGAAGCCTGTCTTGTTAGGCCCTCTTTGTATGCTTCATAAACTAAGTTAATAGAGCACAGCAAGCCTCCACATTTATCATATGTATGCAACTTACTATGGCCAGGATGTAACAATTAGAAATAAAAAGTTCCAATTTGTTATTTCAATGAATAGCAGACATACTATAGATGATTTATATAGCACTGTCAGCCTATGATTTACATAGTTCCAATTAGAAAGAAAAGTGTGGGAGGCAAAAAATCCCTATGATAAAACAAGCCTATGTACTAAATGTTAAATCATTAAATTAAAGCAGGGCCTATAAACTGTACCAGATGTCCTGCCATCTGAACAACCCAATCAGACATGTATCAGACAACAAACAAACAAAAAAAGGAAAGGAGAAAGATAATGTACTAAGTAGCCCAGCAGCTTTTCAGTGGGACTCAGCCTATCTCACCACCCTGTCTGTACTATTGGGAAAATGAAGATCAGTGGTATTCCTGCCAGGAAGCTGGATAGCACTCAGGGAGTAATCAGCCTTCCCTATTAGCTTCCAGATTGTTGATTCATAAGTACATTTGGCTTGTAGGTGTCTATGTGTGTTTGAAGACTCCCTTTTTCTTCATGTGTCCAGCTGGTGAAGTTTTTTTCAGTTAATAGTGCAATTAACTTCAGCTCTCAGCTGCAAGGGATCTGTTGTAATGCATGGTTTTCTGTATGCTTCCTGGCACCTGGAGACACATTCCCTGGGAATATCAGTCCTTCTTGGTGCTATGTGTTTGAAACCTTTCCGGTATTAATTATCTCAGGTTTTTCCCTGGAAAGTGCATTAGAAGAGTGCAGTGATACCTAGTTCCTGGCAGTATCACAGTGACCCAGTCAGCTCACACCATCCTCAGTGAATATGGAAATCCTCTGCGCTCATTTACTGCTGGCTCTGCTGTTGCATCAGATGGTTTACAGCAGGGCAAAGGCAGAGTGCAAGGGTTTGCTTTCAAAACTATGCTTTCATGTGCACAAGTGCTAGAAACTTTTCCTCCTGTTAAATGAAAATTTAACTTCTGTAGCTATGAGGAGGCTGGTCTGCTACTCAGCTCACAATAAACAGCAGGCAAGATGGCAAGGTATTTTTCAAGCTCTGATGGAGGCAATATGACAAAATAAATAACAATGCTAACAATAGTTAGCTGTTATACTGTTACATATTAACAGTAAAAAAAAGTCTGCTTAGTAGAGTCAATTTTTGTTTCGAAGTTATATCTTCCAAATGATAACTATTAACTTGTGTAAACACTGCCATTTTTTCTTGAATTGCTCCTGCAGACTGATGCTGTCTTATTGTTTCCTAGTTTTCCTCCAGCTATCCCTATCTGACTATCATCATCTCTATTTAGACTGTAGGTGTTTTGGCCAGGGGGCTTTGTCATCAATGATAATGTAAAATTTAGATCAGCTGAATCTTCATCTGTGGCTGTGACTGTTACACTCTGGGCTAATATATGGCATAATGAATGGTATTAAATCTGAATCAAAAAGCTAATCTGGTAAAATATTTGAAACTATTTCTACTTTTTCTATGCGTTTTTTGTAACACTGGTGGTGCTTTTTGTTTTTAGAATAAGGTATCCCTAGGGCATGCTGCCACTACTTAAGCAGAATAGCCATAAAAGAACTTCCAATCCCCCATCTTTTCAGCATTCAAATCTGTACCCAGACTGAAAAACCAAGGAGATATGAGGCATCATTTCTAAGTACTCCTTTGTGTATCTTGAGGGCTCTTGTTTTGCTGAAATTCTAAAAATACTGAGCCAGAACAGTAGCTTAGAAATGGGATGATGGCTCAGAGACTTGACCAGCTTTCTCTTTTAAACCGCAGTGGCACAAGAGCTCATTTGACAGAAGCCTCTTCTTGTCCAAATGCTGATGAGCTTAAAATACAGACTGTGTATTCTTTATGTGTTTGGGACCTTCAAGAGACATATGGCTCATATTCAAGCAAAGGAGACTTAACATTTATCCCTTCTAGTTCACATCCTGAGAGGCAGATTCATGCCATTCAGTTTTAATTCTCAAAATAGTTTAAAATTTCTTTCTTGTAGGGAGGAGATGACAAATAGCCATAGAGATAGTAGGGCAACTCTGCTAAATCAGATTATGTTATTCAGTGCAAAAGTGAATTGACTGGAACCAGAATCTGGTTAAACAGATGATATGGTTGATGCCACTCATCATCAAGAACATAAAGTTTGAAAACAGCTAACACAGCTGAATTTGACATGAGACATCTGAACCCTGCATTCTCCCTGTCTCTTCTCTTTATGTTGGCCTGGTGGAGATCACAGTGGATGCATACAAGAGGATGCATAGACCACTTAACTGAGAGGTAAAGGTGAAAGATCCAAGTGAAGTATTACCAAGAGTTGATAGCAATGTCTGCCAGACTGTTTTCCCCAGAAATCCTTGGAAATACATTCAATCTGTTCATGTCCCACAGAAAAAATCTCAAATAACTTTTCTGTAAAGGGGAAATTGATGCCACTGTTAAATTACAAGAGAGTGGGTTGCTCAGTAAGTTGTTTGAGATCTTCTGTTCTTGACAAATAAAGACCCCAGTGAAGCATTTCCCTAGAAAGCTCTGTCACTGTTGAGGTAGAAATGGTAGCCATCCCAAAGCATTTGAAAGAATCACTGTCAGCGTGGCTATTAACTTGTCACACCTTCCCAGGCTCTATTGCTTTAAAGTCAACCTGAATGAAAAATTTCAAGAGGTAGCAGAATGTGTCTTGCACACCAGTCCCTGCTTCAGTCAGTCTCAAGCTAGGACTCATATAAAGGAACATTAAGAGTGCATTATATATGTGATAACGTATTTCCAGCATTTGTTACTCACATTAATAACTGGACTAAAAAACTTGTCCAAGTTTTCCATCAAATTAAGCATGGTTCTATAAATAGAAGGCATTAAATACATTTAAATTAACTGTGAGTTCTTGATTATCCTAGCAATTAGTAATACCTTGCTAGCTGCAGTATGTCCCATAAGAGTCTGTTTAAACAAGTGAATGCAACTGGATTTAGCCATAAATAAATTAGGATTTATTTATTCACAGCCTAACTTCAGGCTGCTACAGAACAAGCACTGCAGCCAGTGGGCCCAGCACACCCGACACACCTGACAGCTCTGGGGCAGTCATTGAAAAACTGATGCCAGGGCAAAATGAGTGGCTTGCTGTTCCCTAAGTACTCGTCTTTACTTAGCACAGATTGGTAAGAATAAAACAATACCATCTTCCCCTCAGACTTTACACCATAGTCTCTTCAAATTAAAGGCTAATATTTTATTTTTTTTCTTTTCCTTCAAAGTAGAAAGGCAGTCACAGCTGTCTTGCTCCAAATTTATTTCACACTCACTAGCTTATCCTGTTTTTTTCACTTTCGACTGGTCATATTTCTGTATCTATATGGAAAGTAATTTCAGTGTGGAATAAAAATTTCAGCAACAAAATCCAGAGTAATTTTTCACAACTTCTTTTTACGTAGGATTTTGATTTCCCTAAAGTCCAGCCAAGGGTGGAGTGTATTTTATGGCAGAGCCTGTGCATCCTGGTGACACAAAAAGCAGTAGCACTGAGGTGAAATGTTGAACAGCACGGGGCTGGAGTGGATTAAAGATGAGTCTTTACGCAAATAACTCTGTGCTGTGTGAAAGCTTCCATGCAGTTTCTTCAATCATGTTTTGTTTGCTTGGGCTGTTCAGCTGATACTTTCAATACTCAGCTTTTTGCACCACCTAAGATTTCATCTACCGCACCACAGGTTTACATTTCTGGCTTGCCTCAGCACGTGTTCAGAGTAAAAGCTGCTTTAAATACTCACTAATGGATTTGTCTGTCTTTCTGATGCTCTCTACTGTACTTAAGTAAGGTATCGAAACCAAGAGAAGAGATCCAGTACAGAATGAAGAATAGCTCCTATATTCAGCTAATTGCCCTGAAGGGTATTTGAGGTGGGAGGCTTGATTGTTAGTGACATGTCCCTGTATACTCCTGATGTGGCTTTTTAGACTTTAAGAGTACTTCGGATACCTCCCTCTGGCGGAAAGTGTTCTTACTCACTTTTAGCTGGACCTGTTGTGTGCAAGACTGCTCTCTTATTTTCAGGGAGTAAACATAAATATCATCATCGCTGTAGTGGATTGTATTTCTTACACTAAGCAAACCTACAGTAGGAGTTATGGTGGTGGCGAATATGCCATGGATTTGTGGAGACCCAGCCCTGTGACTGTTACTCTCTGTGGTGGCTGAAATCCTGTTCCCATTGATGCCTGACCGTTTTCCCGTTGACTTAAATAAATTCAACACGTAATTAGGTGTGTTTGTGTTTACATGTATACATCCTGTATTTAGCACTTAGGTATACATAAAAAAAGCATTTTATGGTCAGTCTTAGAGAGTTGACTGGCCTCATAAACAAAGAATCTTTATGTCTGATGCACCAGATTTCTAGCAGCCTTGTGCCACTAGGAAGCTGTTAATCCAAGGCATGTGACATGTCCTTAAATTCCTTAGGGAGGACATTAGAGATGTACATCAGGAACTTGGGACCCTTCTTCCGGGACTGAATGTAGGGTTCTGCATTGTGGAGCCCTTCTGGAGAATGAGATCTTTTGAGTGGGACAGCCTAAATGTCAAGTAGGGTTGAGGCTAATTTTAGAATTTGAACATTTTTAATGTCTGTTCCTTGTATGAGCTGTGGTCAAAATCGTCCTCAGACCAAGGCATTCCAAACCTCCTGTAAACCTTAGATCTCAGAAAAGTAAAGCATTAGAAAAGAGTTAAATCTCAGAAAAGTTCAAAGGAGAGGAGTGAATATGAAAAATTTTATCCCTGTCAATCAAACAAAATTTAAAAAAAAAACCAAACTCTAAAATGAAGAGAAGAATTTTGTAAAATAATGCTTACCCTAGTGTTTTCTGGGGAAAACACACTTTCTCTTGTTCTGACATTAGGACAGTCCTTTTTTAATCCTTTTCCTATGAATGCATAACTGGGAAATTCACTGAATTTTAGTTGGCTAAAAAAACAAAGATGGAAAGATGTAAGGAGTCAGCTACAACAGATTAATTTCATTTATGTTATTTCCTTTTGCAAATATTTGTGAAATACAGTTATGTCCACAACAGAACAGTGTACTCATTGTATTAAAACAGGTCAAATTCAGTATAATTTAATGTAATTTCTAAGTAGGCACACATGCTCTTTGCTACAAATGCAGAATGCCAAAGAATTCTCTAGGGACTCACAATTTTGAAAACTTCTGTTTGATGCCATCATGGGAGACATTTAAAGGGCCTTGCTTAAAAATATCTGTACACTGAATACTTAACTCTTTCATTTCTGGAATATTTGTGTCGCTGTAGTAAGCGAGCACGGAGAGAAAGCCAACACAGATTTGGTCCAGGAAGAAAAAGTGAAAAAGGTGTCTTTATTTAATTAATTCAGCCCATTTTATACGTTAGTATTCTAGCATGGTATAAGGTCATTGGACCTTAAGCCATCCACCTCCTGAAGTGATTGGTCAGTTCTCCCAACACCCATTCCAAAATATTTCTCTAGTCAGTATCATAACAATTCTACAAACAATCTGCAGGTGCAAGATAGCAAAGTTAGTTTACAAAACCCATATCATTGTTTCTAATAGTTTGCATGGGACAGACAGAGCTCTCACGAAATGCTGCAGCCTCACAAGATGCTGCAGAAAGCTGGAAAGTTTCTCTGCTAAAGCTTTTTAGCATCCATATATTTGTATATCTGATATTTTTCAGGTTTAACTTTCTAGTGCCTCATTTGATACTGTGGTGTGGACTGGCAAATTTATGTCTGTTTTGGTAACTTAATAAAATCCTAGAATCGTAGAATGGTTTGGGTTGGAAGGGACCTCAAAGATCATCTATTTCTAACCCCCCTGCCATGAGCAGGACCTTTGCTAGACAGAAACAGCTCAAAGCCCTAGTGTGTGTTACTTTCTGCTTTTAAGATCCTTGAGTAATCAGCCTTCTGTAATTGTGGATTTAAGAGAAAAATTTACACAGAGAGGGGGATAAGGAGAGCATGTGAAAATTACCCTTTTTAGCTGATGATTTTGTAGGACCTATGATTTCATTCCCTTAGAAAAATTTAGAAGGAAACTTTGGATCTACGCTTCTGGTATTAGTCTCGGTTTTTTGTATCATTGTGATTTTAGAAAAATACAATTTGTGTAGAAGCTCTTATACAGACATGTAAAGATACTAAAGCAGCTTAGAGTACTACAGAAAAGTTCAAATTTGCTTTTGATGTGTTACGTTCTTGTAGTTTGTTCTGGCTGGCTGATGGTCTCTAGGTAGATAATCCTGCTCCAGAAGATGAGCTCAGCTAATTGAGCTTTTGAGGGTTTCCCAGCTTTATGTACCCATGACTTCTGAGGACACATTTGCACTGTTTGATTTAAACTTTTGACAAAGGGAGAATGCTCAGAACTTCTCCACCTCTGTGGCTGTTGCTCCTTTCCTAACCAAATCTCCTCCTCCCATTCTCAGGTACACGCTGGTGGATATTTTGCGTGCCATACTTCTTTCTTTAGAAGCCATGATAGAAGACCCCGAGCTGCAAGTGAATGGATTTGTTTTGATTATAGACTGGAGCAACTTCACCTTCAAGCAGGCCTCCAAGCTCACACCAAGCATGCTTAGATTAGCCATAGAGGGCCTTCAGGTAACATTATTTTCTTTCTTTTCCTATTTCTTCTTAGTTTTGCAGTTCATTACAAATCTAGGTCAATAAAAAAGACCTAAACAAAACAAAATTCCAACAACTTCTGAATAGCAAGGCTATTAACACTTTAAGGCGTGGGTGTAGAGGCAAGCTACTGTGACAAAAGTGTGAACTCAGTCAGCTAACTGCAGTAACTCCTGATGTGTAGGCTCCTTCCTTGCTATAAATATGAGATAACTTTTTTGTTTTTATTCCAAAGTGACTGGCTTTCTGTAAATTCAGATGGTAGCTTCTGCAACAGAGAGTTGGAAGTAATCAGTGTATGTTGTAATTATGCACAGGGCTAATGAAATAGGGGTTGCTGCTGCCATGCCAGGTTGTTTTTTTTCGTTGATTCCTTTGGAGACAGGCTCTACATCATTTGTCATAAAGTGTGGGGCCCTGTGATTAGACTGTTAGCTGGGGCTATTTATTTACTCAAAGTTCAGCATATGCTTGGCTCTTTTTCTGGGTCAAGATTAATGTGAGCAGTGGCTTCTGAGACTGAGTATACAGTGATTTAAATTTCTTTCAGCTCATTGTAAATTCACTTTACATGGCATAGGCACATTGGTGGAAAGGATACTGCATAATTTGCATATGTTTCCTATGGTATTTTATTCTTGTTAAAATGAAAAACTAAAATTGTTAAGGTAGTTGTTTTCTGCACAAGTCTGAGTTGCCATGTTAAAAATATCTGTAATTCACTACTGTGCCTTGTTTTTAGAAGGACATGTATTCCTCTTCTGTGATGTTTCTATCATTTATACATTTTTATTATTCATAAAGCAAAATGACAGCCTTACCTTTGAACTTTTTTCACTGTGATAGTGTGATTTTTGAAGAAACTTGTATAGCAGTAGTATGGAGTTTTGATTGAACGGATGAAATGGCTCAACTAGGGTTCAGCCTGCTGTTGCACACAGAAGGGTAGTGACACGAGACAAAGATCTCAAATCTCATTTTGCTGTGTTTCCTTATGCAACAGTGTGATTCCACTGTCTTCACAACTGCATTAGAAGGCAGCAGTGAGACCTGTGCTCTAGTAGTGCTGCATTTCCTTTTATTGCTTTCAAAGTTGGGGTTTTTTTTGTGCTTTTTTCAAAGCTAGCCATTGTTTTCTGCTTTAGAACATGAATAAATTCTTTAGTAATCTTTGTTT
This sequence comes from Aleadryas rufinucha, assembly GCA_013397815.1. Taxonomy (NCBI): domain Eukaryota; kingdom Metazoa; phylum Chordata; class Aves; order Passeriformes; genus Aleadryas; species Aleadryas rufinucha. The sequence goes on from VZTH01010927.1 coordinate 67,732, forward strand.
TCAAATGGTGGTGTTTCTTCTTGGGCATTATTCAGAGATGGTTATTTTGAGAAGAGCTGCAGTGGATAATTGCATCTGAAAATATGAGGGGTGACATACCAAACTTCGGGTGGGCTCTGAGACTCTGCATTCTCCTGCCATCGACTGGTTCATGACTGAATGGAGGAGCAGTCCTTTGGGTTACTTAGCTTACCCATGCCCCCAGCTTTGTAGTTTCAAATATTCCAAGTCTGATGGTGGCCAGCACCTACGGCATCATTTTGTGCCCACTGCCTTCGGTGCCGTTTACTGCAGAGATGCAAAAGTGGGCATGAAATGCTCCAGAAGAGAGAAGGAAAAGGCATTTTAATGGCTGCCTTTATTTTGGAGGAAAATGTATAGCGAAAATATCATTCTGAATGATGTCAAAGTAAAAGGTGCTTAATCAGGTACTATGAAAAAGAACAACTCACATACCCTATTTATTTATGATCTTAGTAAATACTTCCTATTTAATCAGAGAAATGAAATTTACTTTGGCTTATAAGATTTAATAGGGCTCAAGATGCTGAACTTTACCATTTGGAGAATTTAAATATTTGTGTTGCTTAGGCGGAAGGGGACAGTGAGAGTGGGATTAGTGACCACTGAATTTGATGTTAGCCAAATCCCTTTACCTCCTGAATAAAATCTACTGAATTTGCATTATATTTGCTTAGCTTCCATGGTGAGCAGAATACTCAATATGGTACATACCAAAGACTTTACAAGCTATGGCATTTTTGGCTTTTCACAACAGCTTGTTGTTTAGGAAATTGCTTTTGAAAGTAAGGTAAGTAAATACACAGTTTTCTACATAGAAGAGGATGAGTTCTGGTATATACTTTGTCTGCATATGTGTTAAATGGGAGTGTGAAGAGAATCATACCCCAGACTTACTTGGATAAATTAGAAAAACTTCCTAGGTAGCTGTTTCTAGGAAAAGAGACTTCTGGTCATGGAATTTTTAGTGTTAGAGGACAGTGATTATCTGTAATCTGATGTGAAATTCTAGCATACCCATCACAGCAGTGCTGTACCAAACAATTGGTGCAGTATAGGTCAGTGCTGAATTTTAGATCAAATGGTCTTACTAGACAAGAGGCAAAACCATCATGTGGGGGTGGGGGCACTCAGCTGGGACCCTTGATGCTTCAGTCCTAGCTCATGCACTGGTTATGTGCTTTTGGAAAAAAGGAGCAACACTCTTCCTTGCAGACGCTTGTGGCTACAGCACTCATGTTGCTCCTCATCAGTGAGAAGGAGGATTTGCACTTAGAGCTCCTACACCTTCCCTAGTGTAGAGCAAGGTCAGAAGGAAAACATTTTTTGAGAGCTGAAACACATGCCTTGACTTTTGCACTTTGTGTTGACTCTCCCTAGTGTATTCAATGTGTGGATGTTCGTGAGTTCCGGTCTCTAGGTGCCCACTTTTCCCCGTTCACTGATTTCTGCAGCCAGGCACTGATTTTTGGCTTGTGAAGAAGCTCGTGTTACTCAGCAGCTGTGTTCCTGAAAGTGGGAAGTGTTACAGTGTTGTGTGCTTCAATACCTGAGTGCCCTGATTAAGTCTCTTTCCAAAACTTCACATACTTTTGTTTCTTTCACCAGTAATGGGTTGCAATCTGTGTGCTTCAGCTATTTTTCTCATAGAAGAGAGAACTTTTGAGAGCTCTGAAGAAAACCAGTCCTAACTTTCCATAGACAGTGATAAACTCTGATCAAAACCCCCAAAATGTATCAGATGGTTTCTGTAAAAGGAACAATTAAGTCATCTGGAATTCATCTGGGTGGAAGAAGAAAAACTGTAGAGGGAAGGCACAGGAATCTATAAAACCATAGAATCATTGGATAATTCAGCTTGGAAAAGATGTCAGAAGCTTGGCAAATCCAACCTCCTTCTTAAAGCAGGGTCCCTGGTGAGGTCACACCAGGATACAAACAAGATCATGGGTGGCTGGAGAGAGTGGACAAGCTGCAAATGTTATTTGTTATTTCCATTTTAAGAAATGGGCAACATCAGGTGATACTAGGAGGAGGCCTGGCTCTTTATAAGACACCGTTGTACAACATCTGGGTAACTTGTGGAGCACTGTGCTATGGGAAATTCTGGATACATAAAGTTTAGTTGTGTTTAGGGAAAATGGAAAGAGAGATGAACTGAATATTAGTAAATACATAAAAACCTTCCTTAGTCTGTACGAAGTTGGAGATAAGGTGGATACTGAGTGGAAATAATCACAAATGCTGTCTAAGTTGTAGCTGCTCTAGGCTCTCATTTTTGGCCTCTGTTAAGGACAGGATATGAGTATGGATGTTTGGTATGGCATAATTGAGTCAAGTGTATATTCCACCCCTTCTTCCCTCTTTTTGAAAACCTTCCTTTCGTTCTACTGCTCCTGGCACTCCCCGACCCCTTCTAACCAAAACACCTAGCTGAGAACACAGAGAGAGGGAGGAGGTTCTGGTTATGATTATTTTCTTTTTGATAGTCCTTTTTTACATAAGCCCCTCTATGGACTTTTTTTTTTAACTATCAAGACAGCATTGTTTTCATAACGCAGGTGAAAACAGTTTCAAAGACTGAAAATCCAATTTGAAAACTTTATTGAAATTTGGGGTTATTATTAAGTCTGACAGATAGCTTTGAGGTTTTGCAAAATGGAACACTATAGGTACGCATGAGACACTTTAACTGATCAACTGATATTTAGTATTCTAAAACCTGGACCACTAATTCCTTCTTAAATATTGATTTCTATTTAGTGCATAATAGTAGTTGCATGTATGACAGATTTTTTTTTTTTGTGTTTTCACTCACGCAGGCTGTACATCCAAATGCTTTGCAAAAGTGTGTCATTACTGATGGCTGAATGTGAATGCTTCTCTTCTAGTTAAAAATCTGGTGAAAAAGAGATGATACACGTTTAAATGGGGAGCTGAACATATGTGGACAGTCAGCATTGTTGCAGAAGACAGAAGACTCTTGCTTCTGGGATGAGGGTGTTTACTGGAACAAACAGCGATAGTGTTGTGGGGGACAAGGCAGGGCTTTTAACCAACAGTGTCCTTTTTTTTTTTGTAACAGAGGAAGGCTTCATACGCTAAAACAAACTCACTCCTGTAAAAATGAAAGCAAACCAGAAAGTAAATGAAGGCAGGATCCTTGCAGCTATGATTACTTTGAAAAATGTCTTTCACACAGCTGTTCTGTGGGTTGTAAGAACAATATCCCCAACCAGATTTGCTGCAGCAGTGCAAGGTGGAAGTACCAGACACAGACCACGTACAGTCTGGTGGTGGAAGTGACAGGACTTCCTACTCCCATTTTCTCTAAGTGTAAACTCTATCATTATCTTGCAGGGAATCTTGCTGAACAGCACGGTTGGTTCAACAAGCACAGAGTGTTTAAATTTTGCCACCTGGTTCTGGACTACATCTGTGCAACCAGCATGTTGCAGTGCTAAGAATTCCTAAGACAGGAACTTCCAGAACTAAGGATGCCTCTGAAAACAGTATTTTGACTTCATATAATTACGTGGTCACATGCTCTGTGCAGTGCATAAGATTGTTAATAATGAGCTGAAGGAACAGTTGGTACTAGCAGTGAGCATCCGTGAGCTGCAAACCACAAAATAGAGGTTTAAATGTTTTTGCATCCAGACTTAAAACCATAAACCCCTCTCATTTAGTGCTTGAATTTTCCACCACTTTTTGAGAACAGGGTCCTGACACTTTGCATATTGCTTGAGAGAATATTAAAAAGTAGCAGACTCAAGCTTTTAATGGGAGTATCTTCTCTTTTCAGGAAGTTTAGTAAATCATTTCATTCAGGGTTTTTTTTTTTTTAATCAGAGAATTAAGTTGTTTGTAAATGCTAGAGTCCTCTGAGCCCACGACTTCCCAGAGAACAGAGGAATGTGCTTGTAGACAGCATAATTTCATACCAGTTCAACTCATGTTCTGTAGCAACAGCAGTTAAATGGGATATTTTTCCTAAGAGCTTGTTATTTTCAAGAGTTTGCATACACTTGGTCTTCCTTACTTGTAAAAAAGGCCATAAAAAGGCTTACCAGCAATTTACTGGGGAAACAGGGTGGACTGGAAGTGATTGTTATTTCTAGCTCCTCACCTGCTGTCTGGATGTGCTTAACTTTCTGGATGAGAAAGGACTTTATGACCATAGCTCGGGTTCAGCTACAAACAGGCATGTCTGTATAGACACAGCCATTATTCAGTGTGGTCCCAGCTGTTACCCTGTTATCTGAAGACAGAATAATTAATTTCCTTGCTAGATTCTTCTGTGATGCTCATAAAAAAATTGTTGAATGCCTTTGGACTGTTGATTTATGTATTCTCACAAACACACTTTTAAGATGAGGGGATACCACGATCTTTTTTCTTTTTTCTTTTTATTTTTCTATCCCCAGCTGAGAATAATTCCACTGAAAGATTACTGTTAAGTGTTTTCTAATTTGGGTTGCCTACTGTGACAGGCTATGGTCTTGATTTTCAGTCACTTTTTATATATTTGGAGGCCAGCTGCCATTTATTTTTGATCAGGAGGATTCAAGACTTCAGTCTTGAGCCCCCAAGCCAGGAGTCTGAATTCTAGCATGGCTAAATTAAAGGCTTCTCATTAGATTCTCTTTGAATGCACAGAATACCACGTGGGCTGCCACCTCTGAAACAAATGAGAAGAAGCAGCAAACTAAAGTCCCCTTTTCCCCCCAGAAACTCTGCTCTGTGGCATCTTACTGAAAACTGCAAGGAAGCCTAATGGAATTTAATATCCGCTCTGCAAACACTGCTACTGGAGCTGGCAGAGTATCTGCCTGCAGTAGGTTGTCATCCTCCATGTGAACCTGAACAAGAAAGACACAGGGCACTTTGCCAGTGGTTTGCAGATATTTGCTGTAAGCAAGGCGTGATTAGTTGTGGGGAGCTTGGCTTTTGTTCAGACACTTTGATCTAACTGGCACAGACTCTTCTGCTCGTTCCTCCTGCCCTTTTTTGCTCTGAGCAGGCTTTGTCACAGTCCTACTGCTTCCCCAGTTCCTCAGCCCACTCCTGCTGACATTGTCTTACTTTGTACTAGTCTTTGCTGATGTGGGTTTTTTTGTCTCTGTGTTTTGATGGCATCCTCCAAAACCTCAGTCACTGTAGATGACTGCATGGCACATTAAGTTCATCTTAGACTCCTTAGGAGATCTCAACCTTTTGCAGTCTCACTGGCCAGATGCTCTCCACATCTGGCTTCTAATCATCTTAACTTCCCATCTCCAAATCTCCTTTTAACCAGTGTTCCCATTGCTCTTCATACCAGTCATGAAAGCAGCACTGGAGAGTGAATCCTGATCTGTTCACATACCAATGAGTCCTCTAGACACCAGGGTGTTAAGGAAACTCTCCTTTTAGTTCCTCACACCAGAGCTGGTCTACTTGGTACACATGACTAGGTGCTCATGGGGCCAGGCAGGAGACATTGGGAGCTTCTGAGGATGTTAGTGGGATGACATGGCATGATATAGAAAAAGAAGAATTTTTTTTTTAATCTGGGGTCTTCTACTCAACAAAGTAGATGTGGTTAGTGTAGAAACCAATGAAAATGCTCATAGTTGACATTTTTCCATCAGTTCTGTCAACAGAGAAAAACATCCAAATAAAATTATTGCATCTTGAGAGAAAGAAAATAGAAGAGACTCTTCTCGTACACGCAGGCTGCTTCTTTCTTGAGCTTTTGCTAAATGCCAACCACTTTTCTGCTTTTCTTCTCTTTATCAGGAAACTGAATCTATCTGCATTAACTAAAGGTAGTGACTAAATTGCTCCGATTAGGCTGAAAAAACTAATACAGTGCTAAGGTGGCACAAACATGAAGGGCTTGTAGCACAAACTTGGTATAGGCAATTAATTCTTGTCACTGTGAATGACTTTCTGTTGTCTGTGGCAGACCACAGTTCAACAACTATATGGTTATAACCATTCCTCAGCTTCAAAATATCTATTTATTTTTGGAAGTGTTTCTTCTCAGTCAAGGTCTAAATATTTCTCTTTTCTTCAGTATCTTAACATCATAAAGGGAATAAATAGTAGCCTTCCTTGTAAGGTCACTCAGAAATAAAACTAATTTGTTGTAAATTGTAATGTTAGGGACAGAAGACATGTTTTAAGATCATAGTTCACCTTCCTGCTAAGGCAAGATTATCCCTTGCATTATATTTTCTAGTGCTTCTCACAGTTTAATTTAAAAGCTAGAAGGCAGGTCTGGCACATTCTTTGGAAACCTCTCTATGACTTCTTGCTCTTCAGATTTCCTTTTGGCATTAATCCTAATTTTTCTATTTCAGAATGTCAACTCCTATAAAACCCTTTGCTGTTTCACTGTGTGCTGTTGCGTCCAAAGCAGGAATTGCTATGTGACTCTCAGTAACCCATAGAAAGGAATTGTTTTGATGCAGTACCTATCTGCAGCAGCAGTGATTTGGAATCAGGACCTGGAGATGTTCCTCCTGCCTTATTTAGCACTGGAAGTGAGATGTGAAAGTCAATGGGATGCTCTTTATTTGGAAAGCCTAAATCTACTTTTTTTATAGTGTTTAATTTACCTGGGTTGTCAATCCATTTTATATATGCATCTTTCATATATTACCTCAAAAGTACACACTGGATCATTTTTGTAATTATTTTCTGAAACCAGTCTAACCTTTATTTTTCATGATGCTAATAAATCATCTGTGATCTTATTAGGCTGCGCACAGTTGTCTTTGTGTTACTGTCTTCTGCACATACTGCCCCTGCATATAGTGCCTCTGCCAGCAAAGCCTTACAGGGCTCCATCCACAAAACAGTACAATGCATTTTTTTTTTTGTGATTTTGGTTTATATTCCTTAGCAAGTGTTCACCTCCTATGACAATTATTTTTATGAATCCAATTTGCCTTTGGTTATAAGCAAAATTTTGACTTTGGTTGTAAGTGATTGCTGTGCAGGAAGAACACTGCTGTCATAATTTGCTAATGTTTAAAAACAACTGTGGGAAACTTCTCTGGGGGAAGCACCATAAAAATGTGAAATTATATGGCTGGTGGTGGTTTCTCTCATCTCATGTTTCCTAATCATGAAACAATTAAGACAATTCAATTTTTGTAGTTTTTAATAGGCATAACTGTTTAAATAAGTGATACTTTGCTGGTGATTTAAAATAGTTCAGGAGCTGAAATTTTAGATATATAACAAATGAAGAAAATCATATTTCTGAAGAAAAAATTAAGTATTAATTGTTTCTAAAATATCATACTCCAGTGTGGATAATATACTTTAAAAAAAAAGCTCCTTCCCCCAGAAAGCATTTCTGCAGTCTTTTCCTGCGTATTTTGCAAAGATCAGAATAAGTTTTTAAAAAAACATCTCTCCTTATTATGTGGAATATGAAAATAGTGCTTGTAATCTTTTCCAGTGTTTTCTGTAATAAAAAGGATTGAGTAGTAACGTTTGGTTTATACATAATGAATATCCAAACATGGATATGGACTGAAATCTGGGTGGCTGAACATAATCGTCCTTTCTGAGGAAAATAAATTTACATTCAATCAAAAAAAAAGAATTTCACTCCAGCGCCTGACAATGAGAAAGCCTCATGTCTGCATCTCCTCCAGCACCGTTCTGGCCGAGGTGCTTGCTTGTTCTTTTGGGTTACATTTTATGTCGTCCCTCACAGTGTAGGTTTTGACTATGAAATATGTATTCCTCTCCCTTATTTTATAGGACTGACTCTAATATCACACAGTATCATAGGAAAATGCAATCTTTAATTGGTGATTAAAGATTGTGTTTTCAAATGTATTTGTTATTTTCCCTACTCTTTTTAGTTGGTTCTCAAGAGTCCTTTATAGCTGTTAGAATCTTTTGGTCTTCCTTTCTGAGAAGAACTGGTTTTCAACCCTTGGCCACTTCTACCATTGAAAACATTTTCTGGAAGGAGCGATTCTGCTGTGATTCAGGGGAAGGCCTCCCTAAAGGTGTGTTTCAACTGCAGTTTTCATTAATTCTTGCCTGACATTGCACTGAATGTGCCTTATTACCTACAAAAGCTTCTGAGTTTGTTGGGACGTGCCTTCATCTCATGCTCAGTTATTTGACTGAAAGGATAATTTAGAGCACTGCATCTTCTGGCTGAAGGCCACTATGCAAAGTATAAAGAACCCAGGGCAAATCATCAAGTACTGGTAGTCCTCCAGCATTTTCCTCAGAAAGTCTTTGCAAGGTACGGTCGGTCCTCTGAAATCTGCAGTGGATCTTTCTGGTCTTTATGCAGAAACCCCTTGGATTATGCTCCAGACACAGTGACTCCGTGTAGAAACACTGGATACATTCAGTAGTTCAAGTGCAGTTATAAACCCAGGCTTTGCAGTAGGGATTTTCAACCTGTGGAAGAGTATATGGTGAAAATGTAGATTCATTTCGAGAGGAAGATGGAAAAGATTTTAAAGGATAGTGCTTAACAGAGAAGAAAAGGGAACACTAAGGATGTTAGGAGAAGACAGGATAGTTATGAAAAGATAGGGCAGGGTGAAGACAGACATAAAAGCTGCCCTTCAGTTTAGATTTTGAAATGTTTCAAAGTAAACAATTCCATTTCCTATTTTATGGCTGTTATCAACTCATTGAGTAAAATGTCATCTCTAAAGCAAAATTTTTAAAAGCTATACTGACGTACCATTAGAAAATAAAGATTAACATTTTTTAAAACATAGCTGTCACACATCTGCAATAACTAACCTGTATCATAGCACCAGATATTATTGTTCCCCTCTAGTTTTATTCAGTGAGCATGCCACCATTACATGGTGACTTTGACAGGCACCAAGTGTGCCTTGAGACTGTGTTCTTCCTCAATTTCTTAATTCACTTCCCAGAAGAACTATAGGGGTTAACTTCATACCTCCAGCAACATGTTTCCATTATGAGGGCATGCAGTTAAATAGTTGTGATTGATGAAGGATTATGTATCAGTGAGAAGCTGGCTGAGTCTCTTGACCACTTATTTTCTCATCCTTTGTCTTTCAGGGGCTTAGAGATGCAGAATTGCAAGCAAGGTTTGATATATGTTTTGGGCATTAGCTGAGATCCATTGGGTCATGCTTTTCAAAGCATTTTGTTAGGAATATTGAGCAATTGATTTTCTCTGGAAGACCCTAGGACATCTTCATACTATTGCTATCAGTATGATCCAATTCTGCTCTCCACAGAAATTCAGCAGGAGTGCAATTTAATGAGACCAGTGAAAGGAATCTGACTGCTCTATTTATAGCACACTAATTGATCAGGGTAGCCATGGTAGCAGGAAACTTCAGAGAAAATCAATGCAGTATCAAATGAAAGTAGCACACAAGCCTTTAAAGACAGCTGTGTGAAAGCCAGTTAAGAATGAATTTATTTGAAGATCCATGGGAACATCTTAGACCATGTGTGTTCTTGCTTTAAGTTGTAGGAATGAAGTCAAACTAAGCAGAATCTTATATGCAAGGTGAGCCTTACTGTGTATTTTTTTCTTCATCCTCTTGATACTCTGTCCCATTAAATCTTCTTGGTGGATTGTTTTAGTTTCATATGTGGACTGTAAATATCTTCTTCTAAGAGCTCCCCTTTGACAACCTTACCCTTTTTTTGTAATGAGGATGGCAGCCACACTGTGTAGCAGAACTGCAGAGTCTCTTGGCTGTGTGTCCAGCACTCGGGCACAGTTCCAGGTCTCCTGGCTTTCACTTAAATTCAGGAGAAGATGGTCTGTTTACCTCCATTCTCATTCCTGTCATCGAAGTACTTGTGATCATAGTAGATATGTAAAACATAACTGTCTGTACTCATTGCTAGTGTTTCTTAAATCTGTGTAATGGACCTTTGCTTTCTCCTCTAATTGCATATTTTCCTCATGAAATCTGCTAAAGTCCTGGACAGGCCCTTATTCGCCATCCCCAAAAATCGTGGTTTTGTGGCAGATACTCTCCTTTACTGGGTGTATCTCCATGCTATGGGCTGACTGCCTGTCAGTACATTGCTTTTGGGCTGCTGTAGGAGGAAGAAGCAAGCAACAAACTACCATGAAGGCATTTCAGCAGTGACTTGTTTCAGAAAGAGTTAGAGGGGGAACAGATGTACACTTTGGTTACTTTGAATGTACTTTTTTGTTCTTGTGTTTGTACATAGACAAAAGCTTTACCTCTTCTCTAAAGGATGGCAAACCCATGTTTATAGGCAAAGCTGTCCAAGCTGTCAATGTGTCTCCTTTCCTTCAATGCTTGAATGTGCTTGCAATTAAATGAATAAAAATTTTGCTTTGTTTTACGGCATGTGGGACGCAACAGTTAGGTTCGCTTTCTGAGGAAGAATGCACATACTTTTTTTTTCAATAGGATAATTAAAGGCATGGCATCGTGAAGTAGATGCATGAATAATTCTGTTTTTCCGCTGCTTCATAAGAAAGGAGTAAATAATCTACACCTTCCATGAACAGTTAATTTCTGTGGGCTAAATTTATGTCACACCAATAGCTAAGCATATTAATGCTGCTACATCTTCTGTTCATTCAGTTTTGAGCGTATGTAGTGGCATGGAGTTGTGGCTTAATTAACTAGATGAATAATGTCAGAAATATTGTCAATTATCAATATGGTCTTCATCTTTCTTTAAGCCCCAACTGGGAATCCAGTTCCCAATGACATCAGCAGTTGCCGTGGTGAACGTTCATAAGCTAGTCTTTAATCTTTCATTAAATCACAGGCTAGGAAAGCAGACATGAGGGCTGAGATGAAAAAATGTGCATCTGCAGCACTGTCTTCACTGAAAAACAGGAAAGGCACACTTCTGTGTTTTTGGAAAAGAAAGGAAAATTTGCTGCATTGGTGAGCACACTCTTAGCCACTTACATTGTCCAAGCAACACCATGCAAGGAGAATTTGTAGAATGTAAACAGAGGTGAGATGTGTGGGGCTTGAGAGCAGCTGAAATCAAATATGACAGGGCCTGAATATGACGAATGACTCAGCCCTGTCACGTGCAAGGTTTGAGAATGGAGGTAAGGCTGGCAAGTTTAGGACCTCTTGCTTGCTGCAGTGGGCTTTAGCTGGACGTTTCTTAGAGCAACATGCTGCAAGTTTAAATTACTGTACAGAGGGGCACTGGAGATATCTCCATGTAAGCTACCAGTACTGAGGTGATGTGTGAACTCACACTCAGGCTGGCACATGGGAAAAAATTAATTTGACAGAGGGCAGAATACTTTGGGGCCCATGTAAGGCAGGGTGGGTCTTTTGAGAAACAACTCTGAGCTGGGAGGGCAAATAGAAACTGAGTTGTTACTGACAAGCCCCCATGTGTTTGATGTACTGAGCTGAGACTGGAAGAGTAGAAGTGCCTGTGTTGTAAGGGACATAAAGGTGCAATATAAAGCTTTTGTTGTGCAACAGCTCCCCAAAATAGCAGTTTGGGCCAATATGTAACTATCTCATTCTGTGCTATTTTGTCTAATAGGAGAATGTTATTCTTCCCCATGAAGCTTAATATGCTTATGTCATTACAGCATTGTGTCTCTAAGAATGCCATCATAGGAGCTGTTACTGGCACAGGTCTCAGCAGTTCATTTCTGCCCAGGTCTTGGTCTACCAATGCAAAGCTCTGTCCCCTCTCTGTTCATCCTAAATCAGTCCTGCCTCCTGTATGGGACCAGATGTTGAGCCAGTGCTTTCATGCGTTTGTTCTCTCAGTGCCTGCTTTTGGGGAAAAGAAGTACAGTAGCAGGCTTTTTTTTCCTAAAGTAGAAATGGGAAGCCATAATTTTGCAGTTTGCAAATGGAAGAAACATTAAAGAGGCAGGGAACAGACCTGCAACTGCTTTGTTCTATTTTGCAAATATGGTAATTGAAAAAAACAGAAAATAGAAAAGCAGAATATGGAGGATCTGGTTTTTTGGGGTTTTTTTTACAGATTTTAAAGTTGGGATTGATTTCCTTTAAGGTTATGAAGTCTTGCTCACAAATCTTTTATGCTTTCCCTGAGGCTTTTTATTCCTGGAAAGGTTTTTGACAATTTAAAATTAGTCAGAAGAAATATACTAAACTGTAATTTATGTTGCCAGGCATTATTACCCAAGGCCCTCCCTTCTCACTCAGAGGAGCACACAGGTGAAACTGCAGAATGGAATTATCTTTGCCCAGGTCGCAAAAAGAGAGGTTGTCTGTGAGAGCACTCTGTCATGTTTTCCTACCAGCACCAAATTCACACTTACGTCCTTGAAAAATACCATTTGCTTGGATGACAGACTGTCACAGGGCTGGGACATAGGTTATTGCTGCGAGATGAGAGCCTTTTGGCATTATTCTGAGTCACTGGCACCATCTGTCCCTCTTCCTGAGGTAAGGCCGGATGGAGCGAGTGGAGCCCTGGCAGGCTGTTCAGCTTTTCATTTGGCATTCCTGACCTTGCATCAGTCACGGTCCGATGGGGGGGTTGGTTTGGGATAACTTGCTTTGTTCTGTGTTCTGCAGTGAACCCCGGGCATAATCTGCTTTGACTCACATATTGTATTGCAGGAGACATGTTTTGCTGCAAAGCAGATGGTTTCAAAATGAATGTTTTTGCTATTAGTGCATCATATTGGGCCAGGTGTTGCTAGCTTCTCTCACCCCTCCTTGTTCAGAATCTTGATTTTCTTTTCAATACATGATAAAAACTTAGAAGGGAATTCAGTCAGGATTCACACAGATGACAATTCTGGTCATCCAAATAGTGTCAGCCTCGTTTCCCTTTTGCTTTTATTAGGTGGGTGATGTGTTCCTGTCTTTTTTCTCTGGGATTTGATCCTTTCAACATGGACTGAAATTCACAGCCCTGGGCTCATCAAACCCATATTGATTACAAAAAACCCCAACCCTTAGATAGAATAACTTTCAGGCTGCACAAAATGTGGCGGTAGGGTATTAAAGGTAACTGGGTCAGGTTCCCCATAACCCTGTATGTGGAAAGACACGGAAAGTGTTGGCCTTGCAGAAGAAGGTGTGGTGTTGGGGGAGAACAGGACCTTACAGATAAACCCAGGGCTGTGAGTTTTCTGGCTGAGGGCTTTGTGAGGATCACTGCAACCCTAGAGAAAATAAAAACTGAATGAATTTGAGCTTAGTGCTGTTAGTGAGCTTTCAGACAAGTAGTAATGACAGGTGAGGCTTGGCAGTGGAAGATGCTGTTGAGATTATGTGCATATTGGCACAGGAATGACACTGAAATGCTCGTATGAAAACAGAGTTCTCTAGGGATGATGTTCAGTGGGAAGTGAGCAAGGAATAAGCACTGAAGTCTGTGGGATGGTGAAAGGTGACCCACAGCATTGAAACCTGGAGAGGACAGTTGGCATGGATTAGAGAGACTGGGGAGAAGGCAGAGAGGATGGATAATGCTGCAACTGAGGGCACCCTGTGTCTTGAGCATTAACTATAATATGGAAATGGGATGAACAGCAAGTTATTTTAGAATGAAATGTACTGTAATGCATTTGTATGTTAACGAGAAGGAGCAGGAAGGGTGAAAATAGGAGCTGTCACTGCAAGAAAATGTCATCAGGCATGGAATTAGAGGAGTTGGTGCTGGAAAGTCAAATTTCCATGTTGTTTCCCAGGTAACAGGTGAGTGTGTTGAGGCTGGGAGATGTCCAGGCTGTGAAGTGGGACTTGGGAATAGAGGCTCATGTTTGTATGTGCTATTCCTTTTGCCCTCATTTTGGGAGTCCTAAAATAGATCTAATTTCCCTTAGTGTTATGTAACAGTGAGTCAAACCCAGCTTTTAAATATCTTTAATTAGTTTTAACAATCAGATTTCCAGTTAACACATTTAAAGTAATGAATGCTGCTCTCCATCCTTGCAGAAAAGGCTCAGTTGCCTGCAGTGAGTGTACAGGTGGCTTTCACCAGAACTGATCCAAACCCTGTTTCCTCTTGAGTTAGACAAGATGTCCCAGTGCAGGAGGTCCAAACTTTCCTATCCATGATGCTGGTGTCTTTCTGTTTTCTCTTTCTTCTCTGTGCCCATCTTCATGCTCCTGCAAGCTCTGGTGCAGTCTCCTGTGCTTCCGAAGCCCTGCAGCTTTGGAGAGTTGGCAGCGGTCGCCTGTCCATGGAGATCATCAGAGTTGGTGTCAATTTGATGTGGATTTAAACAAAGTTAGGCCTGCCAGGTTGGACAGGGAGTTACTTGCTTGAATTTCAAAATTTTGACTTCTGGTTTGATTCTTGCTTCAGGCATTATTTCAGATCTCTCATTTGAAGGGAAAATATCTTCCCTACCTGGCTGGGAGCCATGTCCAGGGCAATGCAGTGTGATCCTCGCTGGGAATGCTTTTCATCTGCAGCAGTTGTAGATGATGCACATACTTGTGCACATGCTTTGATGGAAAATAGCATCTATGCTTGTTATTGCTTTGTGTCGTACTGAAAAGCACGTGCCAGTGTGAAAGGTATGGATCAGAGAAGAATCATAGCTTGTGTGGACTATACAAAACTATATACAGCCTGCTGATCATGCAACAATGCTTCTATTTTATAAACTTTGTGCTCTATTGGAATACATGTTGTAAGGTCTTTGCACTGATGCTGAGTTACATTAATCTATCAGCACTTGTTTAACAATAGTGTTGTGGAAAAGATAATTAATTTTTTTGCAAACACATCTACATCTGGATTTATGTTAGTGTCAAAGAAAACCAACACAATGAGGGAGAGTTTTATTTCAAAAGTATAAAATGCTTGTAAATTTTTTTTTTTCTCTGTGAAATGCAAAACCATGCAAAGGTCTTGATCATATTTTTTTATTTACTATGAATTCAGATTGTCAGCCCAGCTCTTATTCCCACTGGGGTCATGCTGTTCACCCTGCTGATGATAGGGAATAAGTTGTTTTTATTATATGCTTATGAAGCCTCTTACACAAAAAAAGCATTCAGTAGATACTCAGTAGTGGAGAACTGTTTTCATACAGGTACATTGTTTTGAAAAAGGAGAATCACATAGCCCAGATGAGTTACTCTTTAAGACTATGAGAAATAGTTATTATCATAAACATTTACAGCCCTGCATGTGGATTTTATTTACTTTGGCTTTATTAGTTGTGTACTCAGACTGGACTTGATTCTCACCTGATGCAGAGTGTGGCTCCTCAGAGGGAGTTATGTTGCTGTAGCTTTGGTTCTTCAAAACCCATGCATGCTCTCACCAGATCTGTTGATCAGTGAGCTCTGGTGTCCTTCATTTGTGACTGATACTCAGATATGGGCTCTCCTCCCTCACTTTCCCCATGTACAAAATGTTGTTACTGATCCCATGGTTCTTGGTTGAAACCTTTGAGTTGCCTGCTGAGTTAATGGGAATATGGACAGAACTTAATTAATTAATTATAACTTATCTTAAATATAAATGGTAGTACATTGCTCAGTGCTGTTGAAAAGGAACTGGGATGCTGAAGACCTGATGGCTAAGAAAGTAATAATGATGCATATTTTGCATGGAGAATTGTTTATATCTTGCAGCCATTTCCAGTCACCATTTCAGACTATACAGAATATGGACAATAAAAATTTCAACAGAGCATGAACAGAAGCATTTGTGTGATACTAATTTTTGCAAAAAAAAGCTATTCAGTAGAGGTCACTGTAGTGGACAAAAACATCTCTCAGGACTCCTTAACATGTATTTACACAATAGACATCATAGTGCTTGAGTAGCCACTCTGTTTAATTAATGGTGTTTAAAAGGTTTAATCTGTGTAAGAATAGAATTTTAAAAATCCATAGCTAACATTTGAAAATGAATATGTTTGTTTTGTATGAGGTGCAATAATATAAAATTGCTTCATGTTTTCCTGAGTTTCTTGCTGGTCTATAGTGGGCAGCTGTCAGTGGAGAACATCTCTAAGGGAATGTAACTATGTACTAATAAAACAGACATGCCCAGAGCTGCTCCCTTCTGCTGTAGTGGCTATGTCCTAACTGTTATTATTTTTGTTAGCCTAAGCAGATTACTACATTCAAAGGTCATTTTGGAAATGGTGCTTGATTTCTGTTTACCTTCCAAATTGTTTGGGAGAGGGACGGTGGCTATGACTTACTCCGACAGTTTCACAGTATAGATAATTGAGTTTCTCCTCCATGAATGTTTCTGGATGCTGTTAATTGTGCAGTACAGATGCTGCTTGGGATTTTGTAGAATGTTATTTTGTGTATCTTGGTATTTCTTATGGTACATTTTGTTAGGGGAAGGTGTAGTGGGTTTAGTTTACATTTCTTATCTTTTGTGAGACAGGAGATTTGGAGGAATGCAAAGCAGGCTCAAACTTAAAGAATATGAAAAAGTTTATTAACAGAACTAAAAGAAAAAAAAAGAAATAATAAGAAATTAAAGCAAAACCTCCCTTTGCTCCAGCATCCCCCTCCCTTTTCTCCTTCCCAAACCAGCACAAAGGATAACAAAACATGATTCTTGGTCAGCATTTACAGTTCTCTCTACTATTTAAGGAAACAGAGGTCTCTTTTGTTGCTCGTGATTCCTAAAACTGCACCAGCCAACAGGTCCCGCCCGGAGAAAAATCTGTCTCCAGGAAAAGCATCTCTCCCATGGAAAGAAATCAGTCTCTTTGTTACCATGGGCCACACATGGGGTTTCCAGTTTAAGAATGGACAAATTCCAGCCTGAAAACAACNGGGAAGCTCCCGTCAAAAAGGGAACTTCCTGTATCCTCAGGGGCTTTAAATATGGAAATTTCGAAAAGCGCTACTGGTCAAAAGATCCGTCCATCAACTCAGGTTCAACCTACCACAAAAGGCCTTTCTCTGTAGTCAGAAATGATGGGGTGTACCCAATAGAATCAGATTAGTGTAAGCCCACAGTGAGTTCAAGTGAGTGAGCTGTATGTGAAGAACATTGCTTTGGAGATGTTTGCACTCACTCCTGCAGGCTGGTTGGTGTAGCAGGACTGGAATGTCACAGAGTTAGTCGAGCTCGTCAGACCCACTTGCTATTAACTCTTATAACATTTGTAGTGATGACACGATCACATCTTGCATTGGATAAGTTGTTGTGTCTGGTGTTTTCCAGTTCTTGATGACACTTTGAGGCAGTTGAATGCTGCTGTAAAAATGCTGGAGTCAGCTGAAAGTATAGAGGGAGTTTAGATAGGCAGAATGAGATTCCTCAAGTTGTTACTTGACCAAGTCATTGAGGTTAATGCTTCTCCATCTACAATGGCACCACGGGACTTTATACAACCAGAAGTGGTCAAGACCCTTTGTTGCTTTTTTCCTGCTGAAGCCTGGCAGCTTCAGTGAGCACACCAACTGTTCCAGTTGCGCTGGAACTTTGGGGCAGAGTTGAGCCAGAGGAGAGGAACCAATTACTGAAGTGCCAACAACCATTGGGCATCGCTTTGGGTTCCGCCTGGAGGTTATTCTGCATGGTCTCACTTTGCAGGTGAGGTCTGTCACAGTCACAAGACTGGGCAATGAAATTTGTAGCAGTGTAACAGCTTAAAATAACAAAGCAATCTGTTTGAATACTGAGGGTGTCTTGGGACACTCAAGATTGTGCTTGTCTGTGATTTATTTCACCACATAACTCTCCATATCAGATCTGCATGAAATTCAGTTTCTTATCCTGGCATAAGCTTGTGTTGTGTATGACCATAGCAAGTAACAGAATGAAATCTGTTAGAACAGCTCCAAGATGCTGCATTCTTATCCACAAAAACAAAGGCAGTATATAGTTCTTTTAAAAAATTAAACAGAAACATTGTAACCTATGACTCTACATCCCTGCTAAGAAGTATCACAAATTTTCCTTAAAGACTAAAAGAAAATGTTTATGTGAAATGTCTCCCTTCTAGAGATTTTTTTATTTGAAAGGTATCAAATGGGTCAAAACAGAAGTGTTTAATTTTGGGAAAGCTGCCAGTGTTGAGTGGAGCATTCAGACACCTCACATCCCAATTTACCTCTAGGCTCTATCTGTTCCTGTCTCCAGGAGAGACTGTTGTGCAGTGTAGGAAAAAATATTTCAACCAGATAACATTGTCTTTGTAAGGAAATGGAAGCTTAGAGCACTCAAACTACAGCTCCTAGGGCAGTAGCAATAGCTAGCAAGCATTCTGAGATAGTTTCCCCCCTGCTTTTTTTTTTTACATCTACCTTCCTTCTCTCCATCCAGTGAACTCAAATTCTAAGGTAGCCTTTGCATTTTGTATACTGGCAGATTTAGCTGCTGCATTCTTGTCACAGAACACTTAAATATTCATGCTGCTTTTAATTTTAGCGCTGAAAGACTGTAGTGGATATGATGATGCAGGAATTTGGGCTCAGAAAATGGAAGATTTTTTAATGCTTCAGCTACGTGTGAAGACTTATCAGCCAGGCTCCAAAATGAGCAGAGCTGACTGGAGTACTGCTTTAAATTATCTATTTCAGTAAATACACAGCCAGGATCTTTAAATGGCTAAGCATACAGCTGGTGTCTGATATCTATGTAGCTGGAAGTGTTGTTTGTTCAGGATGAGAACAGGTATTATAGGACTATAGTACTGCACTGTACACATATATACACATCAGCAAATTTCTTTGTCTGAATTGCCAAAAATTAGGTTAACAAAGAAACATGTTAAAAATGATCTTAAAATCCATGTTGGATTTAATTGCATTTAAGGAAATTTAAATGATTTCTCTGTGTGTTTCTTATTTCCCTGTGTGCTGGCAGTAGGTAGCCCATCCTCTCATTGCCGGCATCTGACTGATTAATTGGTCTCTTGCTTGATCTGTTTTCATTTTTGTTTATGTATAACTTATTCTAGTGCTTTCCATTTTTAATATGGTAACATCAAATTTGCTCAAGGTCTGTGAACTAATGTGGATTAAAAGTCAAGCAGCAGCAGCTCTAATATATAATTGATCTACCAGTAGGGCACAAAGAACTGATTCTGGTTCCTAGATAGGAAATGCTTTTTTTGTCCTATGCTGATAGCCTGAGCTCTTAAATCTATGTTAATTTAAAGTGAATAGGCTACTGGAAATTGACAGATTATCCATGTTAATAAATTTTTAAGAGATTAATTTGATGTTTGAGGCATAATGATTTTTATGCACAGTCACAGACACACATTAACTCTGTTTGCCACGTTTGTTTTAGATTTCGCTGGCAGCTCTGTTCGTTGGCAATTGAAAATGTCTTATGTCTAGAATATGTGGTACATTTTGAGTCTGTATCTGCCTCTTGCTGTGACCCCACACCTGTTAATACCTAACAGAAGATTTTGCTTGCTTAAACTATTTTTTTGTACAGGTACAAGAGCTTTGTGACATGGTCTCAACAACAGCACCCGTTTGTGAATGGATAGGTTGGAAGAGGCCGTGTCTGCTCATATTAGCATTGGCTCTGATTTTATTTCAGCTTGTCCTGTGTTGCTGAGGAATGACTCTTGACTGTTCCATTAAGCGGAGGTAGAAGCTTGTTTAAGGTTTAATGTTTACTGATATTCTCACTGAAGTGAGGAGTTTTGTATTTTCAGCCTCCTTCTGAGGTACACAAGGTGGTCACAGCAGGGGCCTTTACATCTGTGGCATGAATGACAAGTGGGTGACGTCTGCACGGTTGTGGGACTAACAGCATGGATGTGCTGGATGGCATGGCTTGTGTGATGCTAATGGATGGGAGGCAAGAGGCAGACAGCAGGGTGTCTCTGCCTTCCATTAAGTCCACTCAGGCATACCATATGCCATCATCCCTGTACTGGGGATTTAATTCTCTGGTTAGCATCAACCACTAGCACTAGAGTGTCAGTAGTAGAGGAAAGCAGAAAATTTAAGCCATGCTGTAGAAGAGGGCTGCAAATCAGAATGTGGCCAAATCAGGAAAGTAGAATGGAAGGAGAGGGAAGGAGGATCTTTTTGCATACATTCTTCTGCTTCCTGTAAAAAATAGGTTACACTGTTCTAGTATATTGCATGGGAGTGAAGATGCTACAATTTGAATAAGGTTTTAACAGCAGAGCAATAAACATTTTGCAATCTCTAGTTACAAACATCTGAAGATGTTACAAAATATGCAAAACCAATATCTTTGTAAATAATGCTATATTTAGAAAAAGACATACTTTCAGATGCAACCACCCTTTATTATGTTGGTAGAGCTAAGAGCAGAACAGCAAATTGTCAGTTTCAAAATGGAAATTGAACTTCTTTCCTAGAGGTTTCATTAATGAATGGAGTTAATTTGACTGTTGCTGACTTTCCCTGGTCTGTGAGCTGTCTGTGTTGCCCTCTGACATTTCTGAAAAGCTGGGCTCACTGGCAGGTGCCAGAACTGGGGAGGCAGCTCATTCCCAGCCTTTGGAAACTGAACTTGTTCAATGTTGTGCAGACAGCTTGGCAGTGGCTACATTTTGCAATCCTGGTTCAGAGAGTGTGATGCATGAAATGTCAGGGTTTGCAGGTAAGGTAAGCCTTCATTTAGGGGGAGTAATCCAAGCACATTTTCGACAGTCACTTGTGAAGATGAGTGACCTCAGGCTAGCCAAGAAGCTTGAGTACTTTACATAGGGTAAATATTAACATCTATCTGCAAATCAGTTTTTAATTGACTTTGAGAAGTCTGTCATCACACTGGTTACTTTTGCTGGTGATGAATTTCAAATATAGCACAACTTTGGTAAGTGATTTGGAAAATACCAGGTAAAAAGACTGTTTTACCTCAGTGATTTTATATTTTTCATTAGTGTCTGACTTATTTAGAACTGTGTTCTTAGATGGTTTCCTTATGTTCAGAAGGACCCTTCTGTGTTTCAGTTCGTTCCCATGGCCTCTGGTCCTATCACTGGGCACCACTGAAAGGAGCCTGGCTCCATCTTATACCCGCCCTTCAGGTTTTCATGTACATTGCTGAGGTTCCCCTGAGTTTTCTCTCCTTCATGCTGGACATTCCCAGCTGTCTCAGTCTCTGTCCATATGAGAGATGCTCCAATCCCTGAGTCATTTTCCTGGCCCTTTGTTGGACTGTATCCAGTGTGTCTCTGTCTGCTTCGTGCTGGGAAGCCCCCATTCCAGACGATTTCAGAGTTGAGTTCTTTTCTCTGTGGGTATCCATGTGACGTGAACTGAGGCTACTGTTGTTTTCTTTTGCTGAGAATACATTCACATGGGTTCCAGTTTTGTCTTAGCAAGAAGACATCTGTATTTCTGATTTTGATCTCACAACTCCTTGCATATGAATTTTCAAGAGTATCAAAAGTGTGATTTTAGGAGAGATCCTACCATCACATTCCTTCATTACTGGCATATCCTGATAGCACAGCAAACACATTAGCCTTGTCCTAGATATGTATGATAAAACATGTAACTATTTGTTTTCCTGGTTGTTGTTAATCTCTGTTTTTACTGGAAGAGTTCCTCCATAGAAGCTAGCACAGAGACACCCATGCTTATACAGCTTTGCAAAGACAGGGGGTTGATGTCTGAAGTTGGAATTCAACAACAGCGATTTATGGTCCTCTAGAGTAATAACTTGAATGACAGTTCTCCCTCAAACAATATTGAAATTCCCTGGATTCCCAGGCACATTTTGCATGTGTGTACCACCAGTAGTCATTCAGAAGTGCAGAAGAAGAAGGAAGCTGAAGTGGAGTTAGCATGTAGGAAATCATATCTTTTACCTTCATAAAGATAAAGTGTAGCTGAGCAGTTCAGACTGAGGCTTTCTTTAAAGCTGAAAGTTTGAAATAAATCTTCGTTCTGTACTGTGCCAAAGACATTTGAACACTTTTGGGAACTGGAAATAGATTCGTCCTGTGGGGAACTGACCTCCTGAAACTATGTATGCTGCGTAGTTCATGATACCTCTACTCTTAATAAAATATAATACTTATTAATGGATCTCAAGTCAGTTATTCAATTTCCCCAGTAATTTAAAGCTTAATTATGCTGCATTCTAGATCTCAGTGGCTGTCCTCAGCTGATTTTTCTTAAATCACTATCCCTCCAATTTTACGGTTCAGTTCAATTCTCAGGACTGTCATTTGCATGGAGTGACAGATTAAAATTGGATGGCTAAAATGATTACAGCTCTTAGTGCTTACTTCAGTGATGGAGATTGATTCCTCATAGTATGAGGAAACATATGGCTCATGAAATAACTCTTGAAACACTATAGTTTTCAGTTTATTGTATTGTTGTAAATTGAAACTTACAATGGGCTAATCCAATTTTAATGCATCTTGTCTGAAACTGAGAGTTGCATTTTTGGAGGAGCTTTGGATAGTAAAATTGTAGGCACCAGTTTAGAAGTTCTCCATTTCTAGTGGAGAAAAGATGAATATTATGGTAGGAGAAATAGTATCTTTCAACTCAGTAGCTTACTGGCACTGCATAGCTATGCAATGCTATTTGAAAACATGCATTTTTGCCTCTGTGCAGGGTCTTTGTTCACTTTATCCATATGCAGACCTGTGCACCCCATTGCCTGGACAGGTTCAGATAAGCTTCTTGCAAATTTTGACAGAAGCCAATCCTGAACTGAAAATCCTTAGGCTAGGTCTGGTTCTAGGAGATTGTCAGGTGGGATGATATGCTAAATTATATGGAAAGTATAAGATTTGGTATTTATTTACCTTATTTGAGTTTAGGTCTGCAAAATCAGTCTTGGCATGTGACTATAATACATGGGTTCTCCATGCAGGAATACTTTATATTTCTCTTTCCTTACGTTCTTGTGAAAATTTTGAAAAGGGACTAGAGAGGGAACAAGGTGAATATGTTTTTCTCTTGTGCATCATAGTAATTTCTTGATGTCTCTCCCTGAATTACTTTTTAATTTAATCTCTTCTGCTCCTCACTTTTATCTTATTTCTATGGTTTCTGCCTCGCCTTGTTTCTTTCAATCCTTGTCTTAACATTATCCAGAAATTCCCCTTCCTTCCCAGGTGCTGTTTAGCCTACTCACATTTGAAAGTGGCCACATACAAGGAAGGGGGTGGTATCTGATAGCTACTGATGCTCCTCTTTGAAATGACCTCTGGCCCATAGGAAGCTTTCTGCATGACGAAAAGCATCCTGACAATAATCCTGTGGTCAGCAGTTTGGCAGAGACCAAGGGCTGTTTGGACAGTCTCATAGACTAAAAGAGGGTGACTTCAGGACGAGGGTGGTACAAGCTGAAATGCTGGTGTGGCATTTCGGCTCCTGCTATTCAGTCCCTGGCCGAAGACTTCTGCCCTCAGGAACTGGAGTATGGAATAATTTATGAACAGTAATTTTCTGCATTATTTTTATTCCACCAGTATTATGAAGGCATTGTTACTGTATTTATGCACAGCAGTTAGCAGTATAGTGTTTTTTTCTCTTTGTCTTTAATCTTAATCTAATAAGACATTCACAAGCTGCCTGGAAAACAGACTTTTTTTTTCCCCTATGGGAATTTCCATAGAAGAAATCACCATCTGATAGTTGCCTATTGTACAGAATGATTTTCATCACAGGGTAGAAAACAGAATAGAAGAACCTGCTTCTACCATCATTCTTACTGTTTTTCTGGCTTTGCTGATTCGGAAAATAGCATCAGACTGTAAAAGGTTTTGAGTTCCTTTCCCCCTTTTTAATATCTCACATTCCAAATTAAGTGTTAGAATAAGAGGCACTGTTGAAAACAGTATCGTCCTTGGAAAACAGCATTTTTTAAATTTCTTCTTTAAAATTAAAGCCTTCATTTTAAAGGTTTAAACTAAACAAATGGGCCAAAAAACAGTGTCCAAAACCCCAAGTCCCTGTCAAAGTGAAGAACTGCTAAAAGATACCCACAATTTCTAATTAAAATTTTTAAAAAAATCAGGTCAAAACCTATTGAAATTAATTTGGAAAGAAATAAAGTAATTTCAAATTAAAATGGAGGTTTTAGACAAAATACTTTCTTTATCAAGCCCACCTAATTAAAAAATAAGAGTGATATAATCCCTTTATCCAAATAGTGAAAGCACAAAATCTGTGTAGGTTTTAAATTTTATTATATTTATATATAAACATGCAGACACATGTGGTCAAATGGCTTTTAAATCCCACCTAATTAATTTGAACAATACAGAATTTTTATGAGTAGCATTGAAATGAAAGATGGAAGACTGTTTGGAATTAAAACAGATAGTTCAATAAAAAAAGCAATATTGTCACTGGATGGATACCATCTCTCTTCTCATTTCATTCAACTTAACATATTTCTATATGAGCTGTAAGATAAAATTACTAATAGAAATGAAAAGGACTGCCAAAAGTCAAATTACTTCACTAGAAGCTTCTTAGCAAAATGACAACATCCAGTTCTAGATAATTAAATCTTATTTTGTGGGAATGTCACTGAATGATGTTAATTTGCCTTTAGGTACTGTGCTTTTGGTTGAACACAGCAACAAAAATTTATTTGGGCACTTTTTGTTTGTCTTAGAAATGGTTCAACATTGTCTAATAAAAATGAAAAGCTCAGACTAGGAGAGAACAACATTTTAGTCTTACAGAGGGAAATCACTGGTGCAGCTGTTCCAGGGATCAAGCAAAATTTCACCACCTGAGATTTCTTTTTTGGATCTGAATCTTAAAGTCTCCTGGTTTTAGACAACCTGAAGCTTAGTTTCTTCAGAATTTACTATTTTTCTCAAGATGAGTTAGGGTGCTTATTCCCCACCAGTCTTGTTGCATGTTTGGTGATTCAAAGCTGTCTGCCAGCTTCCAGTCTAGTTGTGCTCCTGGTCAGGTTTCTCTTCTTTGTTTGGGTGTCAGCATTGTCCTTTGTTTTGAAAGGCTCTTTTCTCACCTGTTATTTATTCTCCCTAGTGTATTTAGCATCTATTTTTGTAAAAAAAACCAACCCAAATTATTTTAGATGCCACAGATTCACTTTCCAGTCTTTTAATCATCCAGTCCTGGTTCCAGTCATGTCTTG
Organism: Aleadryas rufinucha; assembly: GCA_013397815.1. Taxonomy (NCBI): domain Eukaryota; kingdom Metazoa; phylum Chordata; class Aves; order Passeriformes; genus Aleadryas; species Aleadryas rufinucha. The sequence continues at coordinate 92,752 of VZTH01010927.1, forward strand.
AGCATAGGTGATCAGTTTTGATACACAAGTTTGTTTGTTTTGAGGCATTGAAATTACTTGTGTCATGGATGGATGCTGGCAGAAAGTTTGGTATTAGGAATGCCTTGTTCTTTCCTTCCTTCAGTGAAAGTTAGTTTGGTAGCAAGACAGGTGTCCTTTCCTGATGTGGATGGCAGTGACTCTTGGTTCTTCTGGTAGTTCAGCTCTTGGAGTACTAAGGAAGTGAACTATTCCTTCTAGTCAGAGCCTTCTCTTTCCATGATTTTCCGTAGTCTTCTCTTTAACATGATAAAAACTAAGTTTAGTTGTTTAGTCATGCTGCACTTTGCAGCAGACAGAAAGTTTCTTTCTAGTGGAGCTTTCCATTATAAAGATACTGTTTTGGTTCATCATAATTTTTTTTTTCTCCTTGAAGTGCTTGACTTTTCAGAAAAGCTAAAGGGGAACTAATGTATTATCTTCAGGAACAAGCCTTAAGTCACATTTAAGATGTTAATAATTTTGTATGCTTTCTTTGAGCTTGCAATTTTTGTTAGGCAGATACAGCTGTTGCAGTTTTGACTTTGTAACCTCTTGTTGTCTGCAGTTGCTACAGCCTGAATTCATCAGAGCATTCAAGTGGAGCCTTAAGTAAAGTATGTGTGAGTGTATTCATTATGTTTGTCTAGACTGTCCTTTGAAGGATGTCTCTAGACTGTCTGCAAAAACAGTTTCACTGCACATATGGACAGCAAACCCTCAAAAATAACCCCAGAGCACACGTGCCCAAGCACTCTGTCAGTGTTAGTGTGTGGCAGGGTGTGTCCAGACAGTCTGTTTGCAGGAGAGGAGCAGCATACTTGTAAGGCTCTGATGAGAATGGGCTGCCAAGGCATCTTTGGGCACACAGTGGTCTCAGCAGTTTCCAAGACTGCACTTCTAAAAGCTGTACAAACAAATTTGATGACAGTACTGAGTTGGATGGGAGGGCTACTTTATTAAAAGTAGTCTTCATAGGTTTAAATGTAGACACAATACTCAAGAAGTGGAAAATGCTGTGGGTTTTAAGAAGTTCTTTGATTTTTTGCATTTGGCAAAGATGAAAAAGGTGGGTCATTTTTATTATCTCTTTGATAACAGTCCTGACACTACTAAGAAGACTCACACTGGTTTTCAGTAGGAATTTGGCACTTTCCTTTCTTTGGTACTGTTGAAAATGTTATATACTGTTTTTGCTGTTACTACCTGTGTTGGAAGAATTCTGCTGGCCAAAGTGGAGCAAGGGACCCTTTGTGAAACCCTGAGATCTGGCTCACGTGATGGCTGAGCCCAGCAGAGGGTAGAATGTGGTGTCTGGCAAGTAGAAACCTGGCTTCTTAGTATGTGCCAAGGGTGGTAGCAGGCAACAGCAGCTGGGTCCTTGGAGAGAAAGCTTGTAAAGATATTTTGTATAAATCATGTTTGGCAGAGAGGTAAAATTGCTGTGTGGAGAGTCCACAGAACCATATCACAGGAGATGGAAACCCAGTGAGGGAGTTTGCTTGGGATCCTTCTGTGATGCTGGCCATGCACTGGTAGTCCCCCAGTCCTGCAGACAGTGGTGTAGGGGCGTGCCTCTTCCTTGGCACTCTGCTGTTAATTGTCACTTGCAAGCCTCATATAATGGGGACTGTGGTCTCTGATAGTAACTACCTGCTTGCCTGTCTGTGGCATGGCCGTGTCCCAAACTGTGCTCATCAGAGACACGCAGAAGTTGTGTTCTGCTGCTGAAACAGAGGTTACAGTAAATGTGAAGAAAAATCCATCCACTGTGTATACATAATTAGTTCTTTTTTGTGGTTTGGTAATACCCCATCAGATTTATTACTTTTCCAGTCAGAAGCACAGCTCACTTTACAGCTGATCTCCATCTCTTACTGTTTTCTGGCAAGAGATTCCTTTTACTTAGAATTCATGTGATTCATGGGTTACAGGCTCATCTGTTGAAGGAGAGTATGTCTGCAGAGGCAGTTGTGACTGCCACCGTGCTCGTAACCTAATCTGCATAAAACCCCAGAAGAATCAGTGATGTGAAAGAAATTCCTACCTGCTGTTTGTGTAGGATGACCATCTGTCTGGCAAATCCCCATGTGGAAGTCAGATACATCTGAGAAGAGCAAGACAACCTTCTGACACCTGTTTCTCCAGCAGATGTAGTTGCTTATTCTGCTTTTTTATTTTTTTCAGCAGATGCTTTCGAGATTTGCTTTTGCATTTACTTTAAGCAGCTTTTGAATACTAGTCTAAGCACTGTACAATGCAGGATCATTATCACCTTTTCTCTTTTTTGGCACACGTTTTGGGGGCTCCTAATTACACCTTAGGAAGTGCTTTTGAATCTGGGCACCTCAGTTCAGTCACAGAAACTGATAAATACCCAACTTCTTCAGTTCCAGAAAATGTCTTCAAAATTTCTGAAAAACACTGAGACAAACTGGCTTTTAAGATCAAGTGGCATCTTCTATTTGAGGATCACTCCACATATATTCGTGATCCTCCATGTAAATGGTTTCCAAGATGCAGGAGAAGATAGTATGTGTGTCAAAGTGGTACTTTTTAAGGATAATCCTTTTGTCTGCTGGAAATTTTATATCTTTAAAAACATACAGGGCATTCTGAGGCCACATTAGAATACAAATGCCTTTGGCATTCTGCTCTGAATCTGTGTTTGTACATGTCAGTTTGCCTATTGAGATCTTCTTACTCACAAATTGTCCTCAGTTTCTGTGTGACTCTCAGCTCTGCTGAGATTTCTGCAGCTCTAAGTGTGTGCTCTTTTGTGCATGGTATGCAGAATGGAGCACCGGTTCTCCTTTGCTGGAGAACCAGCCACGATAATCCAAATAAACACAACCTTCTGTAGATTAATTGTATCTCCTGTAACTAAAGGTTAAGGTGTTATCCGGTGATTTATCCTTCCTAATGGATTTTTGGATCACTGTGACGCAAACATAATTTACTACCTTTTGTACATCATAGCTGTGTCCTCAAAATGATGTTTGGGGACTTACAATACTGAACAGGGTGAATTACGTGTCAAATTATCAACCATCCTGTTTGACATTTAGTTAGTGCTGACAGGATTGGGCATTTAGCAAAATGAGTCTTCTGCAGCAATCTTTTGATGCGTTTGTTTTGTTTCAAAGCAGCTGTTAAGCAAAAGTTTCTGGAGAAAAGGTGCAAAACAGACCATTGATTACATTGACTGTTGTGCTGTGGCCAGCCAGATGTGAGTGGTGTGTGCTGTAGTTGTCATCTTCCCTGTAAATTATTGTCAAGGTACTGCCTCCTTGATGGAAAATCCAGCAAGTTGTTACAATTCGAAGGCAAGAGGTACCTTGCTGTAAAGAGTCCCTGGGTTAGGTGTGCTTGACAAGATGTGAATGGATCCTTGGAGAGGAGTAAGTGATTAGTACTTCGTTATTCCCTCAGGTCTGAACACAGAACTAAAGAGCTTCTGTGAATATGCAGGCAGTTTCACTTTTGCAAAGTATATCCCTATCTGGAAACATTTAATGAAAGATTTCCTTCCTGCAGTTTCTGTCTTCCTTTTGTGATAGTTCTTGTTTGGCTTGAATAGTTTATAATTTTTTTCTTGGGCATTTTGTTGGTGTGTGCTGTTTGACCCTATGCTTCAAGTGGTGCTTTGCAGATTACATCTAGGCTTCTGGGTGCTTCTATAGGGCCTCCTCTCTTGTCTTCAGTGGAGGCAAAATAGGTCTATTTGCACAACGCACCCTGTCAGGCCGTTTGATTGCCTCCTTTTGAGCCATTGATCCCACTGGCACAGACTTGAAACTGCCTTTCTTGCATCCACATAGGAGGAGGAAGAGGAGGAGGTGTAGCTGGAAAGGATGTCCTTGTTTGTTACCTGTGTGGTCAAACGGGAGCTGCTGCTGCTGTGAGGAACCTGATTTTGATCAGAGTGACTGCCATGGCTGCCTATGCTGTGCTGCCTGTTGAATTAAGCTTCCAATGAAAGCCGTTAATTTAATAAGTCCGTGTAACTAAGAGAAGGTTCACTGAGAAGGTTCTGACATAACCCATGAAAACAAAAGGGAACATGCATCAGCTACACCTGTGTACACCTCTTTCCTACTTCCTCAGTGGTGCAACTCTAGGCAACATAGGAGGTGGCTTATTGCATTGTTGTGCATATGATCAACCAGATGAGACAAAATGAGGACACACAAGGAATTTGGCAATTGTATTCCAGGACAGAGTGGCTGCCCTCCTCAAACTGCCAAACCCTCTGGCATATTCTCTTGACTTAGAAATTGAAAATGCATATCAGAATCTTTTCCTAGTGAGTTATCTGCCCCTTGTGATTTTCAGCAAGTAAAAAAGAAAAGCCATTGCTTCAATACAGATATGCTATCCTTACATTTAAGTTCCCAGAAGGCCTCTGACTATGTGACAAGAATTACTGTCATGGATATTGCATAACGGTTTATGCATAATGTTTAATGCAGTCTCAGTTTTATGAAATATGGATAATATTGGAGACATTTTGAATAGTAGTTTAGATTTACACTTTCTTTTTAAGGTGGAGACGAGGGACATTTTTAGTGCTCTTCAATGACGCTGGAAGAGTTGAGATTGTTACTATTAAAAATGAATAAAATCCATAGAAGTGGAAAAGAGAAAAATACATTGCATAGATGGATTATGGGCAAATCATAAATGTTTAAAGCATTTCTGAAGGTTAGAAATGCTGTACCTTTATTTGATTAGCATAGCTATCTCAGCACACTTCCTCCACACTTACTCTGTCCAAGGGGTGTTGCTCCTTGGTGTGGAAGGTTGGAACTCAACTGAGAGGACACAGTTTTGAATAATCTTTCTTCTTGTTATTAAGATGAAGGCATTCAGAAAAAAAAAAAGGTATTTGATGCATGTGCTACATATGTTAAGAATCAGCTCAAATTGTATGTATTTGTTTTGTGACACACAGGACAGCTTTCCAGCTCGGTTTGGAGGAATACATTTCGTCAATCAGCCATGGTATATCCATGCCCTCTACACAGTCATCCGGCCCTTTCTAAAGGAGAAGACACGAAAAAGGGTATTCTTCTTTTTAATTGTCCATTTCCTGGCCGTTGTTCTCAGAAGATGCATCATACTCTAATAAAGTAGATTAACATCAGCTTGCTATTGGTGGAAAATGTTTAAATATATCTGTGTTGTAAAGGGTACCTTCAACTGTTTTAGAAACTTATACAACATTGTCCTTTAAGGACACAGTCAAGCAGTGTGCTTAAATGTATTTTAAAATGTAAGCATATCCTGGGGGTTATATAAAAAATATTGCCAACATTACAGTTTCTATTAAGATTGTATTCAATTCCATTCTATTTAATTTCTGTTAAAAAAAAATTATGTCATTCTTTTAAAAACAGAGTTAGTGTGTACAAAGTCCTTTCCTAGTGTGATTTCCTTGACATTAGCACAAACTAAAATACCCAGCTGGCATCTAGTAGTATTAGTTTGCAAATACTAATTTGAATGAAAGCCAATAAAAGGGAATTTCTGTGCATGCATCTGTGCGTAAGCATGAGCAGCCTCCGAGACGTTGCTGAATTTGTACCATTTGCATCAGTGCAATCAAATTAGAGTTTGGTGGTGATAGCTTATAGAATGACATTATTTCTGTAACAGGAACTTTGTCATCCAGGAAAACACAATCAACATCATGTACAAAGGCACTACAATGAACATGATTATTTTTTTTCTTTATGGAATCAGCTCTCTAAGCAGCTCTGTATTTTCTCTCCTCAAACACAGTCTGCAAGGCCACAATGATCCTTGGTGTTTAGCTGTTTTTTACTGACAGATTATGCTTGAGAGGCCTCTGGTATTTACAGATTTTGAACTATAGATCATAAAGCCTTTTATGTAATATCTGTTATAAATATGCAAATGAAGCCTCATTTTGCAGGATTCAGTTGCACTCTGTTGACTGCAGCTTCTGCAAAGAACATTGTAGTGCCAGATATGTCTGAGGCCTTTTCAACTCAAGTGCTGCGGATGCATAACGAGGGAGTAAAGTGCAGCTCATAGGAGTGTTACAGCATTAAAAATAAGTGACAAGGCAGTTGAACATGGAGGCTTATCAGTTAGCATCTAAATTTTTATTCAGATACCTGAATCAATGGCATGTATTTTCAGAAATGCTGACTTTTTACAACTGTTTTTTGTCAATACCGAATACCTATAAAAAGTAGTCAGGTGGTTAAATATTGATTTACAATTCTAAACTTAGTGTCAAAATGTGAAAATTATGATGAGCACATAAAATTTGAAATCAGCTTTAAAATAAAGTATTAGATGCAGAACAAACAATTGGGAAAAAAAACCCTAAACCCAACAGAATTATCTTTAGATTTTTTCATCAGGCTTATTATTTATCTGGGTTTTTTATCCTGAATTATTATGAATTTTTTAAATTTGTCGTGTAGATTTGCAACTGATAGTTATATTCAGATAAATGTAGTACTAGGCATATATAAAAACAATTGCTAAGAAGTAAAACACTTAGCTGTAAAGGCACCATAAAGCAAATTACTTTCACCATTAATAAATGTTCTTCATGAAAGGATAAATTCCTTTCTGAGATTAAAGAAAACCACTGCTTTTTCATGGTCATATTAACTTTTCTGTCTCCACAGCTGACTTGGAAGATGGTCTAAGTAAGCAATAAAAGACAAGCATATATTTGGTCTTTGTCTTTCTGTCTTTTGAATTTAACTCTTGATAAATCATGCTAAGGGTATAGCTGCCCAGAGGAGTCCCTGCAAGGTGAAGTAGAATGTGAAAGATCTCTAAGGGGAAACAATAAAGTTACACATAAACATAAATACAAGTATTCATATACATGTCGTCCTAATGTACAGATATATAAATGTAAAGTATGTATGAATATCAGTCTACCAAAACATTGATGGAAAATATCAAATATTCCATCAGCTATTCCCTCAGTGTTGTTACAGGGATTCTTTTGCTGTTATTACTTACTTTGTGTGTTGTCAAGTATAAATGGCAGTTACTGGTATAACTCAGTTAAGGAAGACAATATTTCCAGCACTGTTCTCATTACACCACACAATTTATCTTATTTATAGAACTCGTGGCTGGATGCTGAAAGTCAATATATATTCCTTGTTGTATATGGTGAATATTATTTTTATTTATTAATTATAATCTTAATTTAATTCACTTAATTTAATTCACAGAATTAGGGAGGCCAATTAACAAGAGATTAACAAGGCAGTCTGTCTGTCTAACATTCTGTCCATCTTGCTACCAGACATCAGTTCTTACCCTCCCTAAGTCCTTTTCCCTGCAAACATTTTAAGTTATTTATGTTTTAATCACTTTGGAGATTTATGAACATAGTATGACCATGCTTAAGGCAGAGGTGATGTGTGCCTTCCTCTGCACCTCTGTTAGCCCAACAGAGGTTAACCAGAATATTTAAATTGTACAAAAATGTCCTGATAATGATGATGTCATTTGGGCTTTGATGATTTTTGGTGATACCCCTGTGGTTTTACCTGCATGCGTACATACAGATATTCCTGCATGGTAACAACCTCAACAGCCTGCATCAGCTCATCCACCCCGAGATCCTACCTTCAGAGTTTGGAGGAATGCTGCCCCCCTATGACATGGGGACGTGGGCAAGAACACTGCTTGACCATGAATACGATGATGACAGTGAATGCAATGCGGACTCCTACAACACTCCTGCAAAGGATATAGAAAAGGACCTCTCTCCCAAATCCATGAAAAGGTGAGTTAAAGGTACTATTGTCTTCTACTAATGCCATAAGGTTAACATTTGCCTTCCTCCTCTTCTATGAAGCTATAGGTAGTCAGATAAATTATATCAGTCTATTATATATGAGGACCATTATTTTTTTTTCCCCTTTCTTAAAAAGATCAGTGTTGAAGAGAGATCATGGCCTTGATTATTACCCGTGTGAGTTGTGAACTCAGTGCAACTGATTATTTCTGCGGTGCCATATAGGTTGTGTACACAGTACTTTGTTTGGAATAAGCTGCTATCCCACCTCAGCCCACAGTACTTATTAGAGAAGCAGTGCTAGCTGGAGTGAGCCTCCGTGCAGAGGGTAAATTGGGGCCAATTATCTTTCTGGGTAGTTATGTCAGCCTCCATCTCATAGCTCACTGCCTGGTATCCACCAGCCTGTAGGGGCCAGGATATTTACAGTGTCTGAACCATCAGTCACAGTAACTGCATGCCTGAGAAAATAGAAGGAGAACCAGGACCAAAATCAGTGCCAGTTGTTATACTCGACTCTGGTATACATCCTGGCATTCTGATATTCTCCTCTTTGAGAAGGTACAGTGTAATTGCTTGCTGCATTTTACCATTCAAAATAAAGTATAGGAAGAGCTTAGTTGCTTCTCCAGTAACTATGGAAGCAGTGAAGTTACTAATTTGGCAGGGATGAATCTGATCCAACCTTGCCGGGGCAGTAGGAGAGAAAAGGGTAAGGATTACAACTGTGATAGAAAAGGTAGCAGAAAGGGCAGCAGAAAGGGCAGCAGAAAGGGCAGCAAAAGTCATAGTGCAGCTCATAAGGGGCAGGCCTAGCAATGGATCAGAAAAGAACAAACAAGGCAGAAACCAATATATAAAGTCATTAAAATTAAGTTAGGATGTGCTAGGCTGGGAACCCAGTTTCAGGAGACAGCATGTGATGTAAAAGGGAAAGAGACTCTGGAAACAGATCAAACAGGATAAAATAATTTCAGATTTCTCAGCCAGGAAGATGATTTTGGCTGGAAAATATTGCCTAGACTGGGAAGGACAGTGTGGTTTAAAAGGGAGATATTTTTGTGGAAACAGAGGAGACAACATAAGATTGCTATAGGAAATAAAAAAAGAAAAATGTGGTAGCACAGATTCTTTCCCATGAGAATTTTTCTCTTCTTCTCCCTGTGTTCTATAAATAAAGATAAGGTTTGGATGTTATTGAAACTGTCTCTGGAAAGATGGGCAGTTCTACCTGGCCTATGGGCCTAGGGGGAGGTTTTGAATTGACCCAATCTGGAGAAACTTTTAAAAGTCTATATAAGTTTTAGAATTAAATAATAAAATCAGAATTCCGCCTCACCCGATCCAGTCTGGTTCTTGCACTCGGCTAGCGCTCAACAGTGACAGAAAAAAGCATTAAAGTTTAAGGATTTTGTGTTGAAAAAAATGCACACTGCATTGAAAGTGGGAAATAGCAAGAAACCGGATAGGAATGACCTAGGATAATAAGTTTAAAAAGGTTCTGAAACTATATTACAGGGTGCTGGAATGGCTGCAAAACTGGTCTCAAATTCCCAGTGAGGGAGCTTTGGCCATAAATTCACAGAGCCTCCAAAATCCCCAATGCCCAGATATTTGAAGCTAAAATTATGTAATTAACACAACTAATGGAGAAAATGGGACAGAGAAAAAGAGCCAGGGGAGGGGAAAGGTGAGCAATACACTTCTGTATGATTTGCACGTAATACAAGAATTATGAGACAATAGACAAGCTGTCTTAGAGAGAAGGATGGAATTAAGGAAGTGAAATGCAGAAATCTTTCTGCTGCAAAACGATGTCGTGAGAGTAAATAACTTCATCCAAGGGTGCAACAAAATAAAAATATGAGAAGGCCTATGACAAGTCCTTTTGGAGCAGACCATTTGGAGCAGAGTTTTCCAGATTGTCCCGGGCAAGCATTTTGCTAAGCGGAAAAGCAGTGAGTTGACCATATTCTTTATTCTTTGTCAAATAATTTTTATTCTCATTTAACTTGTCCTTGAAAACTTTCATACAGTATTACACTTCAGTGTAAGCTTCAAATTGACATTCTTTCAGCCGGGGTGAACTGACACTATAGGAGACCTATTGCAGAAAATAAACATGTTGAAATTTATATAATATAAGCTAAAATTTCTTCACCTTCTATGCATTCTTTCTCAGTTAGCATGCCCCCAGCATCTGCTGGAATCCTCATTCCCTGCTTCTGGACATAAAATACTAAGTAGACTTACTGTGCTAGTACTACAATTGACAGAATGTCCCAAGACTTCAGTGTATTAAGTGCACAGATTCTGTTGAAACACAAGTAAAAAAGTTAAGATAAAACAGATAAACTCTATTTCATTAAAAATTAAATTTAACTTGGATTCAGCAATTGGTGGATTGTTTGTCTCAGTTTAAACCCACAGTCAGTATGATACAGTTAGTGCAGAAGATTTTTAACGTATAAAAAAACCATGACTAAGTCGATGAAAAGTGCTTAGCTTAGAACACATTTCACAAGCATCTAGCAGATCTCCAACAATTATCTTGTTTTATTTGGCTTTCCATTTTAAAATTATTTTACTGTCTTGAAAGAATGTCCTTTTAAAACCCAAATCCTACTGAGAATTCATTTATTTCTTACTTATTTTTTTGCCCCCAACATGAACCACTGACATTCCTCCAGATCTCCTTGAATTTCTGGTGAATTGGATGACCTCACCTTGAAAGGAAGGTTGATTGGAGCGAGGATGGTGGAGATAAGGAGGAATTAATGCCACGTGTAGACCTCTGGGGAGAACTTGTTTATGTTATCTGGCAACATTGCAGCTGTCTCAGCAGTCGGGTTTAGCCTGTGGCTCTGCTCACCCGTGGCTGTCTTCCTGAGGCACCCAGATGGAGACGTGCATCCTCTTCTCACCTAACCCAGCAGGGTAGATGTCTGTGTTAATAAATTTTGCAGAGAAGCTGTGGTTTGGTTCCTCACTTCTGCAACGGGACTTCGTAGTATAAACTGTCCCACTGTGTTTTCTGAGAATGTATTCCATAATGTTTGTAAAGTTATTTGGGAGATGTAGGTAGAAGAGAAGGAACTATAGACTTAAACAAAAGTTCTTCCTTTCATACACCTTCATTTGTGAATTGCTGCTGAATGGGATGAAGCATGACAGTAAATTTCTGTTTAAAACTGAGTGCAAACTATTTCTCCTTCTTCTCCAAGGCATTTGGGCATCTGAGCTTACAAACCATAGATCAGGATTTGTGCAGTTCAGTTTTCACACCTTCCTGGGCATTGGGGATTTTGGAGGCTCTGTGAATTTATGGCCAAAGCTCCCTCACTGGGAATTTGAGACCAGTTTTGCAGCCATTCCAGCTCCCCTTCAGTTTTCCCCAGATGAGAACTGGAAACCCTGTCTCAGTCATTGGCAGCCGAGGAAAAGGCTCAGTTTTAGCACTTACATCCAGTTGGCAAACCTTTGAAGTTAATTTTGCTTCCACAGCAATTTTTATGATGATGAACTGGAATTTCCATGAGTGCAGCTTCCCACCCGCAAATTTTCAGTCAGCTTTGCATTGGCACGGTACCTTGTGAAGATTTTAAAAAAGCGTTTTTAATTCAGTGGTTTAGTTTTCTGCCTGAGGAACTTAGTGTTCAGGATGAGTATTACTGTACACTCTTAATTAAAAAAGTTTAAATTATGCTTATCACAAGAGAGATGATCATATTTTTAAAGCCAATTTTCTTGATTTTAGTATGAGAATGTGATAAATATTATTAGAAAATATCCTTGTGTCTAGAGTTTTCACCTAGGCTTTAAGTCAGATGTTTTTACTTGTGCTTTTGTACATTTTCTTTAGATTTTTGTGAAAGACCTCATCAGCCTCATCAGCCTCATTCATTGGTTTCACTGGATGATGACAGTTTCTAAGAGTGGAGGATTGACTCCATATGCTTATCTTAGGAAAGGTTAGAAATTGTAAAGGTTTTTCTCTGCACTGTAGCCCTCTAAATTGGCAAATCCGTAGCAATGCTGCAGGCACAGTGTGCTTCCACTGATCAAAAATAGATGCCTGCATTGTAGAGATGTACACATGCTCTTTAGTCATCTTAAATCTTCTTTACAGAAAGAAATAGGCATTTCCTGTGTGAGATTCAGCTCACTAAAGGGAACTTCTAACAAGGGTTGCATTTACTGTACCCCAGAATTGTCTGCTTTTTGATGAGCTGAGCCATAGCTGATGTGAGACCCCGACTCAAAACGTCAGGCTTTGTTTTCAATGGAGCATTTTAATTTTGCTGGAGACTGGGTTTTCCTCTTTGTCCGTCACATATAGCTGTTGCAGGGTACCGGTACTATGTTATGCTTCTAGGCTGAATCAGAGAATCTAGAGAAATTTTACAATCACCACAGAATTTGCCCTCATCATCCTTCCCTGCCCTGTTCAGTTGAGCTGAAAAGTGAGTTTGACATGTTTGTCCGCTGCTCCAGAAATCCTGCTAACCATGGCACTGTTCCCTAGGTTTGGCTTAGGATCTCGCACTGTTGAATTAAGATGCTATTCAGAAAAGGAGCAATTTGTGCTTCCAGCTAACACATCCCGCTAATTGCAGTGTGTGATTAGCCAGCTGGGTGGCTGAATTGCACCTTCTTTGCCAGCCCAGTGCCGTATAACCTTCTGGAGAGACGGTCAGTGCTTAAGTCACTACAGAGGACAGCTTAGTCCGGTCTTGTGTGTGGAGGATAATCCCTGCTTCATGATTTCACTGAAGAGAGGATCCACTTTATTCCACCTTTTGCTCCTATATTCACAAATCAGTACTGAGCCCTTTAAAGCCCTGTTATCCCTCCATGAGGGTATTTCCTCCTCATTTGCAATGATCAGATGCTTGGGTAATGCTGTACCATTATTTTTAAGCCCTGACAGAAATTAAGATAAGCAAAAGAAAGCTGAGGTTTACCCTCACTTGTCTTGATCTAGAAATGTCAAATAAACATGTTGTCCCTCTGCAGGTCTCAGTCAGTTGTGGATCCTGGGGTGCTGAAGCGCATGGATAAGAATGAGGAAGAAAACATGCAGCCTTTGCTTTCACTTGACTAACAGTTTTTGAGCATTGGACATGAACTGAGGTGGAAGGCACTGCCTCTCAGCAACAAGCAAATCATTGGGAAAGAGTGTAACAGCTGGAATCCTATTTACTCATGTTAATGTAGCATAATGGCAGCAGGTTTTACTATTCTGCCTGAATTCTGGATGCCCTTTGGTGAAAAAGAAGTGGAGAGAAAAAGAAAATGAAATAAAAAAAGAGAAAACGAATCAATAATTTATTCTGTAAGTGCCAACTTGTTTGTAAATACAATATAATCCTCCAATTTTACTTTGTAAGTTATGGTAAACTAGTGCTATGGAAATGAGTGACTATTAAATATGTCAGTGAAGTGCACCATAAAAAAGAGAAGAAAATGTGTGTGTTCTCACACGTGCACACACACACACACACACATACGCAGAGAGAAACACATACAGAGCAAAGAAAAATATCAAAGCCAATTAAATATTGTCCTTCCCATGGGAAGCCAGCTAGTACATTGACTACTGTTTTTTTTCTGCAATGCTCATGTAGTGTTGTGCTAAGATAAAGAGGGAATATAAGAACTTGGGAGATGCTGTTATCAGTGGAATGTTTCCTAACTGTAGGAATTGGTTTAACAAATAACCCTTGGGTTTAGGATTGTGATTTAGCATAAACCATGTGTATTGTGAGAAAGATCACAGGTGAACTAGAACCAATTCTTGGATAGCTTTGTTGTTTAGCTGTATGGATCTCTGAGGTTTCTTCCCTAACTTTTCATTTACACAAGTAACCTGGCTTGGTACCGTAATCTGGGTGTTGTAATGTGGAACACATTGGAGTTACTTCTCTTGCATTTTGGGTGCACATCAAGAATTTTTCCAGAACTCTGTTCTCCCTTGGAGTGAGGCATTAGTTCTCTAAATACAGTGTAATAACCGGTATCTGAAAGTAAAGCCTGGCAACAGAGGTTAAAAGTTAATCACTGAATCCTGTGCACTGGGAGACTGGACACATATATATATTTTTACCAATCTCTGACAAGCATACAAGGTGACATTGTTAGATAAGTATATTTCATTGAGGGTTTATACAAGAAATCATACCTATTCAATGTACTTAGATATATTATAGATTGTATATTGAGACACTGTCATTATTAATATAGTAAAACTTTCCATAGATCAACAGCATTCCACTCCAAGCAAGAATTAATATGAGTAAGTTGTAGTCAAACATCTCAGCCTGTAAGTTTAGGACACCTTTATTTTGGTTGTAGTGTAACTGTATATACTGAACATGTGCCATAATAGAGAAGTACATTTTACCTCAAAAGGGCAGCAGGTTTCACTAGGGATTGGGTAAATCAACTGAAACACAGGGGCTGTGTAATCTCCGTCTGCTGGCTAATGTGTGTGCAGCCTGTGGTATGCTGAGGCAAGAATTTAATTTCTTATTAGGACTTAAATCGACAGTCAGAGTGGGAAGACACACAGGGTGCCCAGCAAGACATCTGAATAATTAGAGGTATTGTAAGAGCACGTCCAGGCAGGGCAGGGATTAGTTAAGAAAACACTGACCACAGTGGATGTGATAGCTCACAGCAACCCTGCCTCCCAAGTGCTAGAGTTTAAAACATTTCTTCCATCAAGTCAGTGATCAGTGAAGTTTCAAAGTTACTGGTTGTAGGTCACCTCTCCTCATCCAGGATGATTACAGCTGTAAGATTTGGTAGGCTGAGATGAGTTAAGAGCAGAGAGTGAAATCCTGAAAGTCTCTCGTCTCGAGTTTAGCTGTAACTCCTGTGGTAGCAGCTTCAGCGTTTCTCAGGGCTGAGACAACCCTGACTCTGCCAGCATCACCCTTGATTAGCCCAGGCAACACACAGATAAAGCTCTCCTACTTCACAGGTCATTAGCAGCGCTGATAAATAGTGTACGCCCTAATGCACCATCACCTTGCAGGAACTTGTCTGAACAACTCATCGCCTTTCTGCTTTCCTAATTCTGTTTTCATGATATGTGTTAGGAAATGCAGAGAGGAAAGATACGGAGCCTAAACTTCTTATCAGTCTGTCCTACACGTTTTCAGTAGTAGAAACTGTTCTAAAACTACTTCTGTGGTTTGAGAGACTTGAAAAAATGATCAGTTCTTATATACTATTTTATTCAGTTCTATTTTTCACATTCCTTGTAACATCATGCTGTATAAGTGAGATGTGTCTCCAGTATTCGCATAAGTGCCATATTTGAATGTATGTTATATATTTCCACATTTCTGCTTAGTAGAATAGTATCTTGTCATTGATATGATTTTTAAATCCTTATCAGATAAAACTAAAACATCAGTAGAAATTTTCTCCTTCTAAGGGCTTCAGGATTTAGTCAGTACTCCACATGTATACAAACTGTGACACAGTGGTGATCAAAATCTTCATGGATCCTTTTAGATACATGGGCCAGACTTTGCTGTAAGACAGCAGAATATTGATTTCAGAGTACACCACCTGTCCAATCAAAAAATGCAAATCTGTTCCACTGTATGAAGCTTAAAATTTGTTTTGAAGCTTAGAAATTTTTGTTTGAAAATCCTTTACTTGTGCACTTAACTGTAATTTATGTAATATTTTCTGATGCCTGATTTCAATTTTAAGGTAATGAGTATTAATACATTCTTTCCAGAAAGTGAAAGGATAAATTATAGTTTTGTGTAACTGGGACCTCATCTTTCAGCAAGAACAAAACTGCTTTTTCAATAAGATCCTCTCTGTTAAAGAGTAGGGCTACAGGTCTTCTTGGCTGCAGCTTCTGTTTGACTGAAGCAAATTCTGACGGTGGTAATTGCAGTTGTGACATTAAAAAAGAATATAGAAATGGGTAAGAGAAATAAATATACTTTACCTGCTCTCAGTATTCTTTGAAGGCATTTCTCTTTTACGTATCAGGGTACATAAAGGGTTCCACCTTTCTTGTAGAAAATCTTTATAGGTAGTTCAATTTTTATTAGATGAATTTGGACTGAAAACTTTTTCCAATCTTTATTACCATAGGAATTGCTGTCTAATTTTTATAGCAGAATTGAAGTGCTAAAAACAGAATGCAGATGCTTGGGAGGAACTCCTCTTAATTTCTTACCTTTCTTGTGTATTGGGTAGAATAAAACCTTGTTGTAATTATGCATGCCGATATGCATATAAAAATATCCTGCAATATGAGGAACTTAGTGGAGAAACTGGATATACCTGTCCAAATACATAAAAAAAAGGAGGATTTAAAAAAAAGTGTAAAAATTGATAGTTTTGAGCCTTTGCTAAGATATAAAAATATCCTCTTACATGATGACTTTTCCAAGACATAGATGTTTAAAAATATATGCAAAAGTTATGGAAACTTCCATGACCAAAATCTCCTTGTAATCAGAGATGTCAATAGAATCTTGGCTTTATAGAGACAGGTAATCAGACCCACTAAGCTCCAACAAATATACAGACTCCCAATAGTTATTAGTTGTAAAATAGTTTGAGATGTCTTTACAGAAATGTAAATTTACTGTATAGCATATTTAAAAATATGTTTTGCACTCTACAAACATGCTATGCCTAGTCACAAACTGAACACAGAATAAAGAAAAGAGGAGTAAAAGGGGCCTCAAGAGGTCACTGATATGTGGAGGAGCAGATTCACTTTAATGTTGCTCTCAAATATTTTAGCTCAGTACCTTGCATGGAATGCTCTTTGTGTTATTTAATCACAGTCACAACCAAGCCTAAGCACATTACCTGACAAAACTGTAACCTGACAGTGTTTTGTTCATGCCTTTTATTATTTTTGTGTTCTGTTCAGGAAATTAAAGTTTGTCAAGCATCATAAAAACTATTTGGCATTACTTGGAAAACACTTTGCAATAAGCTTTGGTCATATCCCTGTTATTATATTGTTTCTGTTATTATTATCGATGTGTGTATTTGTCAAGTTTTTTGATAAAGTCATGTTTGAAAGAGCATGCAAGAGAGAAAAATCCAAAATCAATCAGGCTTCAGGATTTTGTTTAGAATATTAAAATGGGATTTTAGGGGGATGCTGAGTTTGGATTTTATAATCTAATTGTCTCTGGGGAATGTCCTGCTGAGCTATTGGCAGTGTTGGGTTCCAAGACAAATTTGGAAGATAAATATCAGTATGAAAGACAAGAGCAAAGGTCTCAAAGGACTGTACTGAACAAAACACTTAATCACATGGCTAGCTGGATCAGGTCCCTCTAAAGAAAGGTATTTTGCAAGTAGCTTGTGAGCGTGTACTTCTGGTGCTGAGAATACTTTTGTCCACAAACTTCAAAACACTCTATGAAATTGAGAAAATAATAGTTATCCCATTTCTCAGGTAGCAAAACAGAAACACAGCGAGTTAGAGACATATCTCAATGGAAGACATTTTTCTATATGGCAAAGATGACATTTTGATCTCTCAGTCTGATTTTAACTGCAGGAGAGAAAGTAATCTGTCCCTGTTTTGGGTAAGAAGGTCCTATTGTCAATTCACTCACACTAGTTTCTTTATAACACTTTACCACGAGACCTTTGCAAACCATGAGTGATTTGCTTTCCTGTGGTTAAATCTGAATTTAACCATTTCTGCTGAGGAAATAGCAAAAAGGGAGTATGTCCCCAAAATGAAATGCCTTTCTTCCCTGTCTGATTGTTGGGAAAAAAAAGTAGTTTAATCCAAAGACCC